>OX122902.1:6392576-6420076 GCA_944738965.1 Nebria brevicollis | reverse complement strand
ATGTTTTATTGTATCGATGATTGTTTTAAATATCGGAAATATACGTTTTGACTTTCCCTGAATCGATTCCGACTATATTTGGAATGACGTCCGACTGTGTGTACAAGTGTGTGTGTATGTTTGTGTGTGTGTGTGTGTGTATGCTCTCTACAGCCATATGGTTGAAGCTAAAATTATGAAACTTTAAACTACATTACTTTCTATTTTATTAAAATGACAAACTATAACTCTTAGAAAAAAAAATTCTCCTGAAGAAGACAACTGTATTGTCGAAACGTTGAAAGTTTTTTTATAAATTAAATTCATTGACTGCATTGCTGCAAAAAAAAAATTATTTAAACTGTAGATTTGCATGGGCCAGGGATGTGCACCTCCTGTTTTTGAAAAAAATATTCAAAGCGGAAGTGCCTGTTTACTCCAGTCAATTTTTGCAGTTTCCGCAATTATTCAAAAAAAATTTACAATTATAGAAATATTGCATGAACAAAAATTAAAGGTATTTCTATTTAGCACAACTTTTGTTTGAATTTTTTTTCCAAAAAGAGCACAGGCTTCAAAATAAATTTTTGCTTATTATATATATTTTTACATAAATCATATCATCTGCGCCTGTCAATTGTTTAACAATATAAACTTAAATAATTTGAGGTTTGACATTTAACATTTATTCGAAGAAATAAATTTATTGTAAAAGCAATCTTAAGATTAGAACATATATTAAAATTTAGAAAAATAATGTAACAACGATATGGTTTAACCCAAATATGTATAAGAAAGATCGCTGCATGACACTGCAGATGTTGTTAAATTGCCAAGGCCTAATAATACGTCAAAATGGTCGTGAAAGTTGCACATGTGGTATTTTAATTGTTAACTCTTATCGATAAATTTAAATACTTTTGACTTGGGAACTTGTGCACTATATAGTTCACTAGATGCACCATGTGCGGTAGTAATCTGAAACGGGTCTTCTCTGATAAGGTCTTCCTAATGTTTAAAAGCAATATGTGGTTTTTACTGCCCGTATCTATCAGCACTATTAAATTCTTTGTCCGTATATATAATGAAAGACAGTTTACTTTGATCGATGACTAAATTCATTATTTCAAAGTGTGGGGTGATTCTTGTACCCAGGCTTGTTCATCTAATATAAGAGTCGTCGGTTATATTTTCCACAGAATAAGTATCTTCTAATGAAATGTTATCGATATCATGTACAAAATTATTATTATAATAATTTTCTGGATTATAACCATTGTTTTCGTCAAAATAACTAATAAATTCTGGTTATCGAATTTAATTTTGCCTTAAATTGGGCGTTAGTTTGATGATTCAGGTTAAGGCTGTAAATATATATATATATATATATATATATATATATATATATATATATATATATATATATATATATATTATATATTCCGTTGCAACAGTGCTCGCCAAGTCGATAGCTCTGCATCGAAAACTAGAGACATACTGCTCGTAAATCGAATACCCGTTAACTATCAAAATTCGTCACGCAAGTAGAGAGCCCTGCAGTGAAATCAAGTGACATAGTGCCCGCAAGTCGAGTGCCCGTCAACAATCAACAGTGTGAGAGCCCATTCTGAGGTGAATATTGCGATGAAAATTGCAGTAATTTTATTACTTATCCAGTAAGTCAATATTATAATTTTATAAACGAGTTGAATCATTAGATAAGTCAATTGTAAAACAGTTAATATATTTATCCATAATTGACGACATAATAAATAACTTGTACAGCTTAAGTACTACTGTTACCATGACTAGTCGCCTCACAGATTTTAAAGATGGCTTGCAATTGTTATCAGATTATGATGGTAAAAGTAAAGCAAAATTTAATATTTTTATATCAGGTGTTGCGAAAATTATGAATGAGAAATTTCAAACTCATGACAATTTTACAGACAAAGACCAAAAAGATAAAAATTTACTTATTCAGAAAATAAATAACGTTAATAAAATATTCCATCTAATAACAAAAGAAAAATATTTCGAGAAGTTTAATTGCATTAAAAAAATATTGCATACAGAATGTGATTTTTGAAATACATTCACCAAAAACAACTTACGGAAGAGATAAACAAAATTGGCAAGACATTGAAAAATTAATAAACAAAATTTTTAAAGAAATTTATAATTTATGGATAGTTCACGAAATTGAAAATTAGATCTTTACGAACGAAAGTTTTGAAAGCTTATCAAATAATGCTAGCGATGGAGACACAGAACATTCTGATGAGGAAAATTTAATTAATGGTATAACATATAAATTAACTAATAAATATAGGAAACAATCAAATTATAATCAGTCAAGGAAATCAAGATAATTTTGAAATAAAGAAAATATGGAATAAATGCGAATAGATTTGACAATAAATAATTACAATTTTCTAAATGATTTTATTAAAGAATATCTGCAACCAAAAGTAAATTATTTATTTGTTTTGCGCAAATGAAGAAATAATTAGAAATTTCAACGAAATATTTAAAACAAATTTTGTTAGAGACTCCTATAAGATTATTAAATGTAAAACTATGGTGGATGATGATATTAATGCAAACGATCAACAAAAAACAATTCCAAACTATCACTTAGGGAAAACGAATCTTCGAGGTATTACCGAAATCTACCAAAAACTATAAAATAGATATTATTGGCCAAACATGCAAACGGATATACAAGAATTTCTTAATAACTATGAAATATGTCAGGAGTGTAAATGCGAGAGAAACCCATACAAAATTCAGAACCATTTAACACCCACACCCAACCACCCTTTAGAAATAATACATTTAGACGTAATAACCCTAACTATAGATAAATATTTAACATGTATATATGCTTTTTCTAAATTTGTTATAGTGAAGATATTAAAAAACAAGACATCAATATCTACCATTGGTAATTTAATATCAATATTTTCCAGTTATCTTGTCCTTAAAGAAATTATTACATATACTGAACCTGAGATTAATAATGAATTAATAAAAAAAAATTTAAACGGATACAAAATTAAATAACAATAACATCAGTAAATAATCCGAAAAGTAACAGAATTATTGAGCGTTTTCATAGCACAATAATAGAACATTTAAGAATATTAACTCAAAGAGAAGAATTTAAAAATGAATATTTGAAATGCGAAATTAAATAGCATACAATAATAGTTTAAACTAAACAAAATTTACTCCCACAGTCTTTATTTACCAAAAATAGCAAAATACTAAATAATAATAATTCAAACGGAGATTACGTAAATTTTTGGAAAGATAACCTAGAAAGATAACATAGAAAGAAAGTAAGAAATAGATTAGAAACTAATAAAATAAAGAAGTATGTAAACAAAAACAAACTAAAGACGAACTATTAAAGGAAATAGGCTGTTGGGGATGTTGTAGATTTTCTCTTTAGGATTTTTAAATAACACACGGCACTTTTTACTATAACATTTATTTACAACAAAGAAACACCAATTGTGTTACACAACACCAAACTAGAATAACGGTTAAAGTTTGCATGAGATATATTATATTGCATATGTTAATATTTTTTACTTTGGCTTCAAGAACTGCGCATTTAAGATGACGTGAGCATTCAGTTATCTATATGAGACTATTTTTGGAAAGCCGCGAGACGTTCAGCATGGTTAAGCACCACCAAGGCTTTTGGGTTTTTTCAGATTATAAAATACCAGATGGTCAACAAATTATATGTAGTAGGGGATTAACATCACATATCTAGAAAGTGAACTTGATAAATTTCACGTTTTGATTGTGAATATGATAAATGTCACGTTTTTGTTGTTGAGAGCAATTACTAGGAAGGTTCAAAATAATAAAGTAATAAATAAAAATAACTTCAAAAAACCTAGAAAGTCTAGTAAAATTACCGTCAAAGCGTGAATGTTCGAGGCCTGAAAATACCAGCCGCCTTGAAAGAACGTGTTTTCAAAACAGCATAAAAATGATAGTAATAATAATAGAACATATATTTATATATATATATATATATATATATATATATATATATATATGTATATATATATATATATATATATATATATATATATATATATATATATATATATATATATATATATATATATATATATATATATATATATATATGTATATAAATATATAAATATTTATATATATATATATATATATAATATATATATATATATATATATATATATATATATATATATATATATATATATATATATATATACATATATACATATATATATATATATATATATATATATATATATATATATATATATATATATATATATATATATATATATAGATAGATATATATTTATTTTATTATTCATTTTTATTGTTATAGCGGATCGACTACTAAGGTCATTACCGCTTATATGGACGAACGTTTAATAAGATGCTTTATGTTCAATGTGCAGCAACTAGCATACAATAAAGCACTGTCGAAAATTTACTAAACCGAGAGTAGCTGAAATAGAACGTAAAGGATGTATATTATGCATTCACAAATGTGAAGCATACTCTGCACTTGCTGATATGTGCAGAAACTGGTCGAAAACTGCCTAAAACCACAGCCCCGACAGTAATAAGTTTCGAGAGAAAAGATAAATAATAACAATAACAATAATGAAATGATAACTGTCGAGAACGAAAGATAGTGACGTTTTAGATTTGATGCAACATATCAATTGCACGTAGAAACGTTAGCAGTTTACTTATGTGCATCGCATCATTGCTTAAATAGCTCGCCAAGGGACCCTCAATAACAGCAATGCGACGATGCATATTGTAACTAGGACACTGCTCGAAGATATGATCGAGAGTGAGCCTAGTGTTACAAGTGGAGCAGAGCGGTGGTTGTTCTCCAATTAACAGGAACAAGTGTGTGAGACAATTGTGCCCTAGTCTCAGACGTGAGACAGCTACTTGCTCGCACCTTGTTAGGCGGAGCGGTGGTAACCACCGCTCCACTGACACCTTTACACGTCGCAATTTGCTAGTGGAATCATTCCACTCCTATTGCCATGTCTTAAGACAATGAACAGACACAGATATCAACACATCATAGGCGCGCAAGGGATGACGAACTAGATAGTCGCTGTTGGCTGCTTCAAGAGCAGCCTGGTCGGTACAGTGATTGCCGGGTATTTCAACATGAACGGGTATCCACATAAGTACGACATCTCTCTCTAGCTCCCGCAATCTATCGATTTCCCTACGAATGTCCACTACAGGAGCATCAGATGAAAATCTGCTGCTGATACCCCAGATGGCACTCAGCGAATCAGTTCAGACGAGCAGGTGACGTCGCTCATCGACAGATCGACGAGAGTTTCGAAGAGAGTAGAGGATCCCATATAACTCTGCGGTATACACCGAGCATATGGGTGAAAGTCTGAACGAGTGGGATACGCCGTCAGTCATGAAAGCACAGCCATTTCCATAGCCTGTCTTGGAGCCATCGGTATATGTGTGTTCGAAATCTGTGTACTGTTGCAGCTGAATAAAGAATTCGACTAGGTATATGGCATGAGGAGTGGAAGCGTTTGGCTGACTGGTCAGCGCAAGATTTGTTGATAAGCCTCCAGATTCTCAGGCAGGTACTGCGGAATATATCCATGAAAATACAGGCCCTTGGTTGTTGAGGATGGTATACAACAGTCTTGGGAGTTTTAATGCGAGTGGGTATAGGGAAGTCGCATTATTTCTATACAAACGGTCTAACTCTGCATTACTGAAACAGATGGTATAGTTCAGGTGCTGCGTGAGCGTTTGAATTTTGCACCCTACCTCATACCAAGTTTCATGTACCTTATGTGAAGCGACTGAACACCAGCTTCACAGTGAAGGCTTGGAATTGGCGTAGCCCTAAACGCACCGGTGACAGTTCGGAAACCAGCACTGTGTACACTGTCTAGCTTTTTCAAGTGATGGGAACTATCTGTTTACACAATGATGACAACGTAGTCTATCCTGGACAGAACCAAACTGGTGTACAGGCGCAGCAACGAGTCCCTTTCGGCTCCCCATTTTGTGGAGGCAATACACTCGATGTCATTCTGCACCGCGCAGAAACAGTGTTGATGTGTCTAAACAGTAAGAAACGTTTGTCGAAAATTAAACCCAGAAACTTCACCTCATCTACAATCCGCATTGGTCGGTCGTAAAGCGTCACAACAGGATAGTTGTGTGCTTTGCGTAGTCGACCAAGATCGATATCACATGTCTTTTCCGTAGAGAAACGAAAACCACGGTCGGTTGTGGCCAGATAAAGAATGTCTACTGCCTGCTGTAATGTCTCCTGACAGAGAGCGAGAGATTGAGACGAAGTGAAGAGGGCAAGGTCCTCGACACACAGACAATAATCAACGGTATTGGGGATGGTAGAAACGATGTCATTGATTGCAATCAAGAATAATGTTACACTTATGGAAGAGCCTTGAGGAATACCGTTTTGCAACGCTCATGTAGAAGAGAGAGGTTCTCCAACCCGGACCCTAAATGAACGGCGACAAAGAAAGTTTTCTTTGAATTGGGGCAGATGGTCATGTAGACCCCAGTTGTGTAAATTTCGTAGTATTCCATATCTTCAGGTCATGTCGATCGCTTACTCTAGATCAAAAAATTCAGCAACCAGATGGTTGCGTTTTAAGATACTAGACTTAATGGCGTTTGTCAGATACACATGAAAATCAGTGGTGGAATGGTGCTGACGAGATCCACATTGATATTTTTTGATGAGATTGCAAGATTCTAGAAACCAGGTGAGCCGGGAATTGATCATACGTTAATATATCCTTGACAGATGGCACGTCAAAGATATAGGACGATAACTAGAAACATGAGACACTTCTTTTCGTCTTTGTGAATCGGTACACTTATTACTTCACGCCAGACGTCTGGATAAATATTTTCAACCCAAAGATGGTTAATAAGATCCACTATTTTTTGCTTGAAATGGTCGGGTAGATGTCGGAGCATTGCGTAAGCGATGTCGTCATGCCCGACATAAGTGTTTTCAGTACGACTGAGTGCAAATTCAAATTCGTCAAAAGAAAAACAAGAATTGTAAAACTCAGTGTTATCCGAGTCAAAGTCCAGTGGAACTTCCTCAGCCGCTTTTACGCGCAAAAAATGAAGCGAATAGTTGTCCGAATTGCTAACAGCCTCAAACTGGTCTACCAAAATCTCACAAATCTCATTTCTAGTAGTGTGTACTTGGTCATTGTTCTGGAGCATTGGAATATGGGAACTTCTTTTGTAGCCGTTCATATATCTGCTTTTCTTCCAAAGTGTAATTTGGTCGGAATCAGTACCGATTGAGGAGAAAAAACCGCGCCAAGACTCAGCTTTAGACTGAAGAATTGCGCGTCTGGCTTGCGCACGTGCTTTCTTGAAAGCTATTTGGTGTGCAAGTGTCGGATTTCTCCGGTAAACCTTTAGCCAATATCGGCAGCAACTTGAGAATTCCGCCAGAGCACTGACCTCTTCCTGCCTCGACCAGAAGATTTCGGTATAGAAACCGAAGCGGAAAACAGAATACAGTCAAAAAGATGTTGTAGTTCTACAACTAAATCTGGTAACTAATCAGGTAGCTTTAGGTTGTTCCTAAATGCATTTCAATCCACCAGATCAAACAACCATCTTCATTTTCATGTTTGAGCATTAGAAAGAAACGACACAAGAATGGGAAAATGGTCACCGTAATGGGCATCGTCAACTACCTGCCACTGCAGATGGTCAGCTAGAAATGAAGTAGAAAAAGATAAGTCGATTGCCGAAAAACTTCTTGATCTCATATTAATGTACGTGGCAGAGCCAGTATTGAGAAGTGTAACATCATTGTTGTCCAAGAAGCTTTCGATAATTCGACCTCGGGCATCTGTGCTAACAGAACCCCAGAGTATGTTGTGGGAATCAAAATCGCCAACAAGAATAAAAGGATTTGGAAGTTGTCGTACCAAATCCTCAAGGTCATTTAGGTTCCAGTTGCCGTATGGAAGGTAGACGTTGCAGACCTTGATCTTACGAAGTGAGAATACTTGGCATACTACTGCCTGTAGCCTCGTCCTAATGTTGCAGTCTTTAAAAGGAACAGAATACTCTAGGAAGATTGCATGTCTACTATTGGCACGACCAATAGGATCAAAGTCTTTGCGGAAGAGGTTATATCCCCGCAAATTAAAAGAATCAAGAGGTTTTAAGTGACTCTCTTGCATGCAGACTACTCTGGGGTTATATTCAGTCATTAAAAGTTTAAGCTCAGCTAGGTGGTTGACGATTCCATTACAATTCCATTGGATTAATAATGAATAGAGAGCAGAAAAAAGAAAAAAGTCAGAACGGAAAGGCTGACGTTTGAGGAAAACCCGAAAAGTATTAAGTTTTCGGGTTCCTCGGTTTGCCCTTTGGCCACTCACGCCTATTATTACCCTCATTATCAATCGACATAGCGATTGATTCTGAGTCGGATGGGGATATATTTTTATCCTGTCCTGATAGAACAAGAGCAGGCGATGGCATGTCATTTAGATTAGGCAGTGTGGTTGGTAGTTTGGATGTACCTGGCAGAACAGGTACTGGTACAGTTAGTAGTAACGGTTTTGCAGCTATAAATGTGGGTGTGGTAGGAGAAGTTAAAACTGCGCTCATAATGGCGCCTAAATTTGTAGTGATCGCGTCTGTTATCATTTTTTTAATTTCAGGAATAAGCGAAGCAATATCGTTAACAGATGGCGCTGGTAATAGTGGTTTAGCAGCCGCAACATTCGCAAAGCTCAACCCTGAGACTGGGGAGTTCTGCCGCATAAAAGTTCTCGCTTCCGGGTAGCTGCAGTTGTTTAAGGTCTTTTATTTAATAATAGCATACTATTCTTTAAATTTAGAGCAGTTTCTCGACAGAGCGAGATGACCCTCACCACAATTCATGCCTTTCACGGGATCTGAACATCGGTCTTTTTCATGTGGTGCCTTGCCGCAGATACAAATTTTTTTTTCTTTGCAGAATTTAGAACTGTGACCAAATCTTGGGCAACACCGCATGGGATTTGGGATATATGGCCTAACAGGCAAGCTGTACATGGCCACACGTATCTTTTCTGGTAACTAATGAAGAGAAAATGAGACAATTATAGACGCAGTATTTTCCACTATGCTTCTGACTTTTCTTGTAATCCGCCTGAACTTGGTAACACCTTGCGCTTTTAATTCTCAGCAAAGCTCATCGGTTGTACAAGTGATTACACCCTTGACGGTATTTAGAGTTGCGTGAGACGTCCACAGAAAAATCGCAGAAAAGTATTAATTGTAGCAACCGAGTTGCTTGATTCGCCGACTTTGTCTCGACCAACAAGCCAACTTTAATTTGTTAGACAGACTGGACTTCACCAACAATGCATACAATTGTTTGCTGATTATTAAAGGGCTGACCTTGAAAAAATCAGTTCCTTCCTTTTGTTTGATGACCAGAAACCGGGGTGTTTGACCCACCGTCAACTGTCTCATCATTTTCTGCTTTTTAGCAGGGTTAGATGTAACGGAGAGGTTGCCGCCTCCATCGAACGCCCCGCCCTCCAACGCGGACAATTAGAAAATAAAGAAAATTAAAAAACCCACCAGAAAATAAGAAAACGCAGCCAAAATTACGAAAAAAGAAAAATTTACAATCGATTAGAACGAAAAACCGAACGAATTCAGTCGATCACAACTAACTGGTCCAGTTGCAGCGAACCGGACTTGGATAACTTCCACTTGGACCTCGCTTGCAGCTGATGGAGGTTTTCTTTCATCCACCTTTTCCACAAATGTTGGTGAAGTTGTACGAGATAGTCGACTGACAATCACCGGAATTAAATCGCGATTTCGATTATCGTCGAGTAAGTCTCCAATTAGGAAGTGTCCAGGTGTAAGGTAGGATAGATCATTGGGATCAGTTGATTAAGGAGTGGGAGTTCTTGAATTTAGGATACCTTCTATTTGTACATGTAACGTGTATATTTCTTCAAACGATAACGAGGCATTTCCAATTACTCGTTTCATGTGGTGCTTTCATGATTTGACAGCTGCTTCCCATATTCCTCCGAAGTGAGTTGATCGAGGTGGAATAAAATGCCAGTTGATTCCTTCATTGGCCATGGCAGTTATGATTTGATTCTTCGCGTAATCTGATATGAATAATTCGCGCAATTTTTGAAGCTCTGTATTGGATCAGACAAAGATAATGCCATTGTCATATTTGTTGGTTTACCTAGACGAGCCATAAATCGTTAATGTGCATTTATGAAGGTTTCCGTTGTTAGATCACTCACGAGCTCAATATGTACGGCTTTCATCGCGAAGCAAGCAAAAATAACACCTTACATTTTTATTGTCTGGCTTTTCCCTCTTCTGCCCTCACACACATAAATTGGTCCAAAATAATCTACAACGCAATTAGTAAATGGACGCGAGAGTGTGATCCTACTTTCTAGCAGATCACTCATTATATGTTTCGTTGGCTTTGGTGCAGCCCTAAAGCAGGCAACACATTATCGAACTCTTTGTTTGATGGTATAACGAGCGCATATTGGCCAGTATTTAGTTCTCACGGCGGCCAACGTAGCTTGACATCCGGAATGCAATTGTCTGATATGTTCACGCCGTATAATCTGTTTCGTAATGATATGGGCTCTCGGTAGCACTATAGGATGTTCATGAGCATAGGATATAGTTGAATTTTTTAGCCTACCGCCCACTCTTATGACACCTTGGTTATCAAGAAATTGGTAGACTGACAGAAGGCCACTTTTTGCGTGAACTTTACTGGAATTTGCTAATTGTTGTACTGCTTGACTTCTTTTAATTACAAAAATGGTGGAATCATGCATTTCCGCGGGTGATAGAGGTCCAATTTTGATCTCCTGGCATGACTTATTTCTTCTTTCTATAAGATTACCTTTAAACTGGAAGCAATATGCCATGATTGAAATTAATTTGTTCAAATCAGAATACTTGCACAAATCAATGTCACTTTTGGAAATGGTTGTTGTTGCAACAATCACACGCCGTTCTTGAAGGTCATTTTTTAATGTTCTTAGGTATTTCTTTAGCCGGAAAACCAGGCGCTTGAAACCAATGAGGCCCTTGCCACCACAAATTGTTATTCATTAATTATCTGGCGATTAACCCCACGATAAACTATCCGCAGGATTATCCGCTTACGTGAAACCATCTATTGGTATCGGTGTGTTCTTGTATTTCGCTGACACGATTGGCAACAAAGGTCTTCCAAGTTCTTGGTGTAGTCTTCTTGATCCAAAATAAAACAATAGTCAAATCTGGCCAATAAAAAACTTGATTTGGCAAAAAAATAATAGCGTCGAGGCCCTTTTTCATTAAGCGACATAACAACAATGCACCACAGAGTTCTAATTTTGGAACAGATATACCTTTTAGCGGAGCGACTCGAGATTTTGAGCACATTAACTAGCATGTAGGGATATTTTTCAGGGTTGATCGAATGTCGATGCAAGTTCTATATGCAACTTCACTGGCGTCGCAAAATCCATGAATATCAATTAAACATGATTGATTAGTGCTGCTCACCCAACGAGGTATCGCTAATTTATTTAATAGTGGCAATTCGTTTTTGTAGTGGAACCACGCTGTCTGAATTTTAAGAGGAACAGATTCGTCCCAGTTTAAGTTTAATTGTCATAAATCTTGCATAATGATTTTAGCCACCACGATTATTGGTCCAAATAAACAAAGAGGATCAAATATTGGTCCCATATTTGATAAAATATTTCTTTTCGTTATGCGCTTAGTTTCCGGGACCTCCAGAATAGAGAACCTGAGAACGTCTTTGAAGGAATTCCATTGTAATTCCAATGTTTTTACACCCTCATTTTTGTCAAGACTAATTTCCGAGTAATCCATTGCATCAGTTGTTATGTTTTGTATTAATTGAGGACGATTGAACACCCATTTTCGTAATTCAAAGCCACCTTTTTCGAGCAAGGCGCTTGTTTCATAGCGAATTCATTCCGTTTCCTGTATAGTGTAAGCACCTGTCAACAGATCATCAATTTAAAAATCTGTAATCGCGATTGCATATGTAGCGATCTGATAGCAAAAATGATTCTGGTGCGGTCCTGTACGTGACCGGCAATAGGTCATATTCTTTAATTTCTTCATTTTTATGGCCTCGCCATAGGATGCGCTGTAAGCTTGTTTGTGATTCATGTAGTAACACTTGGCGGTACATTTTTGCAATATCAGCTGTCAGTACAAATTGATGCGTTCGAAATCTTAATAGGATTGATATAAGATCTTGTAGAATTACAGGTCCGACCATTAAAGTGTCATTTAAAGATATCCCAGTAGTTGATTTGGCAGAACCGTCAAAGACAACCCGCAATTTGGTTGTTAAGCTGGTTTGCTTTAGGACTTCGTGGTGAGGCAGGAAAAAGCTTGGCATGTTTTTATTATCAGATGCAACCTTAAGATGACCCAATGTCTGGTAATCATTAATAAAACTTGTATATTGTGCTTTAAGCTCAGGATTTTTGTCCAATTTCTTTTCAAGTGCATAAAATCTTTTCAATGCTTGATTTTACTTCGATTGACTATAAGATTTCTGATCTCTTCTGCCATTTTGTATTTGTACAAATAGAGGAGAGATGCACGATATATGTCGGATGGGTTTTACGGATATACAGATAATAATTGGAGACTTACCTTGTATTGTTAGTCCAATCTTGCTTGTTGTGTTGATCGTTGATGCGTTTACTGTATTATCCGGTTCGAAGGACCAATGTTGGGGATGTTGTAGATTTTCTTTTAAGGAATTTTAAATAACACACGGCGCTTTTTACTATAACATTTAATTACAACAAAGAAACACCAAATGTGTTACACAACACCAAACTAGAATAACGGCTAAAGTTTCTATAATATGCATGGGACATATTATATTGCATATGTTAATATTTTTTACTTTGGCTTCAAGAACTGCGCATTTAAGTTGACTTGAGCATTCGTTTTCTATATGAGACTGGTTTAGGAAAGCCGCGAGACGGTTAGCATGGATAACCCCCACCAAGGCTTTTGGGTTTTTCCAGATAAGAAAATACCAGATGGTCAACAGATTATTTGTGGTAGAGGAATAACATTACATTTCTAGGAAGTGAACTTTGATAAATGTCACGTTTTGTTTGTTGAGAGCAATTATTAGGAAGGTTCAAAATAATAAAGTAATAAATAAAAATAACTTCAAAAAACATTGCACGTCTAGTAAAATTACCGTCAGACCGTAAAGGTTCCAGGCCTGAGCAAAGGCGAAGAAGTCTTAATAAAACAAAACCCTAGATTACTTGTTAAATATAAAAACCCGCTAAACAAAAAGGCAAAAGTCAAATTTAACAAAACTAGACGACACGTAAAACTAAATGATGGTCGTTAAATCAAAACACAAAAAATAAAGAGAAAACGTTTGAATGTTCAAGGGCCATCAGCCTAGGTATGGAAATCATGGAACCTGTAGTAAATAATATAGATGTTAACAGAGTAGATTTAGGATTAACCAAAATATCTGTAAGAAATAATTATAATTATTATAAATATGATATACCGGAAATAATTAATAATAAATATAAAATACACGTATTGTATAACGAAATAATCACAAAAATTGAAAAAAGTGGACCTGAAACACTATATAAGATAGTTGGAAACGCAATCAAAAATTATGAAATTTATTCTTTTAAAAATTGACTATAAAATAGCAAATTTTCAACATAAACGAATTAAACGAGGTTTATTTAATGGATTAGGTACAATCATTAAAAGCATTACCGGTAACCTTGATGCAAGTGACGCTGGAAAGTATGACCACATGTTTGAACAAATTAAACGCAATGAAAAAATATTACAATTACAAAATTTAAATAATATAAAATAAAATAAAGAAATGATTGAAAAATTTAATAATCAAATTAAAGTTTTAAATCTCAACGAAATAATTTTAAAATGTCAGTTAATGCAGACGGGAGAAATAAATAATAAGCCACTGACTTACGAGAATTACTTAAGAATAAACGATATAATGAACCAAATAACATTTTTGCAAATAAATTTAATAACAACATTAGATGAAATTGAAACTGATTTAACCATTTGTAACATTAAAAGACTGCATTCTACAGTAAAAGATGTAAAGATGTTGTGGGAAAAAGTTAAAGAAATCAGTAATAACTTAAATTTTTGGAAAATTCCTGTGCTAATATCCAGCCATTGCAAATACGAAGATAATGTAATCGAATATTTGTTAGTAATACCCGAGTTTCAAGAAACAAACTTTAGAATTAAACAAATTACCCCTGTACCATTGGATAATTATTAGACTCTAACAATAGAAGGGCAAGTAATATCGGAATACACATCAAATGAGTACTATTCGTGATCGAAATTATCGTTGGTGGCGCTAGTAGCGTTAATAATAATGCTTGGCGTAATGATTTTGACAGTTGAATTTGACAGTTGAGATAGAGGCTATGATTGGACACGCGAAAGCCAGCAAAGTTTAAAGTGAACTGATTATAAATGTTCTTTGCCAAAACGAATCACTCTTGGAGTCAGAATCTTTTGTTTTGTGTCCTTTAAAAGTGTATTTTGATTGTAACTCTTATTTAAAATTTACTTGTGAGATATCCGAAGAATTTATTTCGTAAGATTTAATAGATATTTTGTTGCTTCGATATTTATGAAAAAATGACAGTTGGCCATTAATGGTACAAACAGCTGATTGGTAAATTAATGCCCGGCGTAATGACCAATTTTTGTAGTACAATAGTTTCACCGCCAGAGAGCGAGTTGTTAATTTCGATCACGAATACTGTACAATATTGTTATAATTTAAATGTAAATTTTTACTATTAACTATTGATTTTTGCTTATATAATATATTAAAAGACTTTAATGTAAACAAATTTAAAATTGTAGATTATGCTAAGTATTTAGATATCATTAAAATTGAAAATACGAATATTTATTATATTATAAGTACAGAAAAGAAAGGCTTTGATATAGCATGTAAAAAGCAGAGTATAAAAAGGAAACTTAAAGGACTATAAAAAACTAATTTGGATAATAATTGTAAAATCAACGGATACGAACTTATTAAAAAAGAAAACATTAATAAAGACTTAATAATTAAAGTAATAAATTTGAAATTTGGATACGTAGATTCAATGGTTAACAATTCATAAATGAAAATAAGATAAACTAATGTAGTGAACGTTAAAATACCCAATCCTGAACTAATTAACGAAGATACAATTCAATTGAATAAAATATATATTGAAAGAAAATTAATAATAACAATAATAATAATAACAGGACTATATGTGTTATTTTTGAAATTTACAAATAAAATAAAATTATATAAACATAAATGTAACACTGGAAAATCTGAAACCTGAAACAATAAAGAACCTTTGCGTTATTCATAGGATGAATTTTATACATTATAAAATAAATGAAATCATAGGTCTCAAGGATGGAGTAGTTATATGAGCCATTATATCTGTAGATTGTGGGCGAACCAACGTTTTCATTCTTTTTCAACAAAGAATGTAAGACGTATATTCATCTCAAGATGGATGAAACATAATTACTTAATATTATTTTGCCTATTGCCAAGAACGAACACCGGATCAAACCAAAATTATTTTAATCCAAAATTAATGAGACCTGATTACACTAAATTCCCAGAATCCTTCACAGTAACACTCCTGCAATGGTAAATCAAAGGAAAAGAATTCACCTTTTTTAAATATATAGATAATATAATAAAAAGTTACATATTTTATTTTCATAAAGATTTCGACATATTACTAGGAATGCCAGGTATAGAATTACTAAAAACAAAATTGACTGCATTCCTGCAAAAATATTTTATTTATTAAAAACAAATTTTAAATTCGAAAAGGGAGAAGTAACATTCTTAAATAAATTCAAATATAAATTTCAATATCTAAATCATCAAAACAATGTAAACCTTAATCTGGAAATAAAAAACCAAGAAATACGCGACGAACAGCTAACCAATAACGAAAAACACTTATTAATTATAAATTTAATAAATATAAAGATCTACTTTTAAACGAAAACGAGAAATTAGCATTCACTAGCAAAATAAAACATCATATTAATAATGCAGACAATATACCAATTCACGCAAAACTATACAAATACCCCGACATTTACAAACAAGAAGTTCAATCCCAAATAGATAAAATGTTACAAGATGACATCATGCAGCAATCATATTCACCCTGGTCATCACCAATATGGCTAGTCCCAAAAAAGGCAGATGTATCAGGCAAAATAAAATTTAGAGTTGTAATAGACTATCGCAAATTAAATGACAAAAATTTAGACGATAAATTCCCAATACCCGACATAACAGACATTATTGATAAATTAGGCAAATCCAACTATTTTATTACCGTAGACTTAACGTCCAGAATCCACCAAATAGAAGTTCACACAGACGATAAACATAAAACAGCTTTCTCTACAAATTTCGGACATTATGAATTCAAACGTATGCCTTTCGGCCTCAAAACCGCCCCCTCAACCGTTCAAAGACTTATGAATTTCGTCGTAAAGGATTTAATCAACAAAATGTGTTTCGTATATCTCTACGACATAATAATACTAGGTACATCCCTTCAGGAATACCTAGAAAATATAAATGAAGTACTTCAAAAATTACGTGAAGTTAAACTAAAAATTCAATTAGATAAATGCGAATTTCTTCGCAAAAAAGTCGCCTACCTTAGCTACGTAATAACAACAGAAGGAATAAAACCAAACCCAGACAAAATTCAATCTATAAAAAACTTTGCAATCCCTAAAACAACCAAAGAAATCAAATCCTTCCTTGGATTAATCGGATATTATAGACGATTCATTGAAAGCGTCTGAAAAATAACAAAACCACTAACCCAATGCCTAAAGAATGAACAAAAAATTGAGTTTAAAAAACACAGAATACATAAAATGCTTTGAAAAATGCAAAACTTTTCTTTCTAATAACCTTATCTTACAATACCCAGACTTTTCAACATCTAACGCCAGCAATTACGTAATCGGAGCTGTGTTATCACAAAATCACGACACTATATATCGAGAACACTTAACAATCACGAAATAAACTATTCGACCATCGAAAAAGAACTTTTAGCAATAATTTGAGCAACGAAACAATTCCGACCATACCTGTTGGGTTACAATGTCAAAATTATCACGGATCATAGCCCACTAGTCAGGTTGAACTCACTAAAAGAACCAAATTCCAAACTGATACGTTGGGACTTAAAAATTGGAGGAATTTAATTACACTATCGAATATAAAAAAGGATGCCAAAACGTTGTAGCTTGCGCACTGTCCAGAATTAAATCAGAGTTCAAAATCGAACATAAAAATTCACATATATTCGAATCAAACAAAACATTAGTACATTCTATTTCTAAAGACACCACAATGCACAAAAGTTTCGCATTGCAAGTTAAACAACATTACCCGTGTAAAAATTACCACAACTTAGATAGCAAAATTCTCATTCAAAATAATGCAAGATTAATTTGTCATTTAATCACAAAAGAAAATTATAATAATAAACCAACAATAAGAAATATCAAAATATGTCTTGATAAATTACTAGAATATTGCATACAAAGTGAAATAATCTGTTCTGGCCTAGATAAGAAAAAAACCTGACGATAAAGACTTAAATCTAAACTCAGACACAGACTCAGTAATAGTACAAACAGGTTGGGAAACTGACACCGTACACTCCGACAACGAAAACCCCATAAACGGCCTAATATATCTAGGAACCCAAATTAATACTTATAAAAATCAAATAGTCGTTAAAGGAATATATAACAAAACCGAAGTCAAAACTAATAAACTATTTAATAATAAAATACAACGAATATATCTATATTTGAATAAAACTGATAGTAATACAAACAATTATGAAATATATTAAAGAATACTAGCAACCCGGCATAACCTATTACTGTCTTATACCAGAAAGATTTAAATTAAACTTCAATGCAGTTTTACAAACATACTTCGACGCAAATAGCTACAAATTAATATCATGCAAAACTATGCATACCGATATAGAAAATAAAAAAGAACAACAAATAGTAATAAGAAATTATCATGAAGAAAAAACCAATCATGGAGGCATAAACTAAAACAGATACATTACTGGCCCAACATGCAAAAAGATATTCAAAATTTTATAAATAAATGTAATACTTGTTTAACAACGAAATACGAAAGAAATCCGATACAAATCCTAAATATCCAAACTCCAACAGCAGATAAGCCTTTTGAAAAATTACATATAGATCTATTGTCGCTAGAACAAACCAAAATATTAACTATCGTAGACTCTTTCTCAAAATTTGCAGTAGCATACGTAATAAAAGATAAAAATGTAATTACAATCATAAGCAAATTAATTAAATATTTTACGCACTTCATAACTCCTAAAGATATTATATACGATAACGGGTTAGAGTTTAATAATATAAAGATTCAAAAGTATTAAGCACTTAGACAAATTAATATTCATTACATCTCCATTGATAATCCAAAAAGTAATGGAATAGTTGAAAGATTCCATTCATACCTGATAGAACACATTTGAATTATTAATCAAAATCCAATAATCAAAACCCTACAACTAAAAGAAATATTAAACTACGCCTTAATAGCATATAATAACAGCATCCATTCCATACCAAACGCCGCTAGAAATTATATTCGGACAAATGTCGGAAACAAACTTAAAACCAGAAGAAATACAAATCGACGAATATTTACAAAAACACGCTGAAACATATTCAAAACCAATGGAAAAACAATATGAAATTCCCGAGCAAGCCTATGTAAAAATAAATAATAGAAATTTTGGAAAAATAGATAAACCCAATTTTAAAATACTATATGTAAAAACAAAACGTCACGAAAGAGGACAAAACTTTGACGAAAAAGACAAGAAATACAAAATTTCTAATCTCAAAACACCCCGACTTGTTACAGACTAATACCCTTCGGGATATCAAAAATCATTAAAGGACTTAACAAACTCGAACTAGGAACTGCCTACATAAAGGTTAACACCCAAATAATATCACTCTAAATTCCTCTTACCAACATTCTTAAGCTTGACGAAAATGTAGACACCTTATATCAAAAGGTGCAAAATTGTAAATTCAAAGAAAACACTGCAACCTATAAAAACACGTTAAATAACATAATGCTACACATAAAAGATAAAATACAACTTCTTGAACAAAAAAGAACAAAACGTGGAATAATTAACGGACTCGGGTCCATTATCAAAAACGTATCATGAATCCTAGGTTCAACAGAAAAAGAAAGATATGATACAATAATAGATAACATTGTTAATAACGAAAATAAATTAACCAATAAAATAAACACCATGGTAACAATCAATAATAACATCACCACACAATTTGATAATAAAATAAAAACTATCAATGAAAATAATCATATCCTAAATAGAAGATTAAACAATTTGGAAAAAATAATAGGAAAAGTTTTAGATGAAATAGATATTGTAGAAACACAAAATATTATAAATGAACTAATTCAATATTACTTCTCTTTAGTATTATAAGAAGAAACTATAACCTTCTGTCAATTAAATACTCTATACCTTGGATTAATTAATCACAACGAATTACTAATAGGAATAAATAAAATCGAAAATACCTTCTACTACAGGAAACAGCAACCGCCCAGTAGCTGAGGTCACGGCCAAAGCGAAAACCTCAAACTCGAAGGGAACGAGGCAAAAGGCTACAGTATCAGTAGCATCAAAAACAGCTGTGGTTGGCTCTGTAACTAAAGTGCGTGCTTTTAGACGTTGCATAGTTACCACGAGTGCAAAAACATGCGCAACGGCACCAGTAGTAGCAACAGCTGCGAAAACGCCATCTGCCATCAAACCTGATGCTACAAGCAACCATGCTATTGACACAGTTGAAACTGTTGATATGGAGGTTGAAAGTGCTGATGCTCCTATTTTCCAGTCGGGAATTAAACTTTTCCATATGCTGCTAGAGAGCCCCAGAGATGACTGGATTAAAATTCAAGCGTGGGCCAAGACATACGAGAGCCGCTTTGAGACTTGCACGGACGATCCCGTGCAATCCATGCGACTCTTCATCGAAGCAATTCGCGCGTTCCCTTCCAACCTAACTCGCAATGGCTAACAAACCAATAAATATCATTTATTGGAATGCAAACCGCATTCAAGATCTGGTTGCCGAGCTAAGAGCAACTGTCGAATGTCACAAAGTGGATATTGTTCTAATCGGTGAGACGCATCTCAAAGATTAGGACAAATTGAAACTACCTAACTCCTTAAGGGGAGGTTCTCATGTAAATGACCAAAAACTAGACAAAGTTTTGAATTTTATTTCTCGGTAATGCACAGAGATAGAAGTTTGCGGTTTCAAGATTCTAAAAGGCTATTCTTTTGTCTATATTTTAGAATTATTTTATTAATTTACAATCAAAATGGCGCCCGTGGTTAGTGACAGTGTCGAGTGATGTCAGCGCGTAATTGGAAATCGGCGTGCAGTTTAGCGCCTCAGTATTAGTCTCGAACAAAAAAATGGGAATAGTGTCAAAAAGAAAATTAAATTTATAGGAAGATAGACCTAAAGAAGTGCGAAAAAGTTGAAATTTAAGCATTTTGGACTATCTTGAACTTTAAGGTTGATTTTTTGGGCATTTCTTCCATTTCAAGGCCTTATAACAAATCGTTCATATAAACAATATGTTTTATTTTATTGGTCTATCTGTTACGGAAAAAGCTTCTCTTTCGAACGGTCAAAAATCTAAGGTTGTACATCAAACCGGTCTCAAGTAAGACTGCACGCAGTTTTGAAAAATCATATTTCGAGATAAACGCGTTTTAAGTTTTGGGAACATTATCGATGGAATATTCGTGATAAAATGTTAATTTTTCGTAACAATGACATGGAATTAACAGTTTTGGACATCGTTGAATCCGAATCTGAAGTAAGTTTTTCAAAATTCTAAATGACCGATCCAATATGGCGGACCAAAAAAAAAAACAATGCAATTTCATTCAAACTTGGGCATTGAAGGGTTTCGCGATTTCTAAATATGGATTTGGGGTAACATGTGCCACAATATAAAAATAAAAATGGCAAATCTAATATGGCGTACTAAAAATGAGACTGAATTAAATTTTTTCTTGTTTTTTAGTGTATTTTAGTTTCTTTCATAACTCACGACTAGTCTGCAAGTATGTTCCGAAGGCCTGTACACATGTACAGTGCAATGCCAAGCATTCTGTGAACGTGCATAAAGCCGAGAAAAGGTCTCTAACTAAGTCGCGCGTCTCGACCCGAGAGCGCCCCGTGGCGGCCGGGACGCACCTTGGAACAATGGGCCTCAGAAACGTTTGTGATGCGCGGATCGAAAGACTCTTTAAACCCAATATAGTATAAACTTATACCTTTCGAAAAATGTGATAAATAGAAAAATCGATTTTTTGAAAACTTTACATGAGAACCTTCCCTAAATAGGATGCTAGATCACGTGACTTTTAGGACACATTGATCAAAGAGCAGTTTGGTTTTTGAACCGGACACCACCTCGCATCAAGTGCTGCGACTCACGGAACACATAACGCGCTGCTTCAATGAACACAGCCACACTGGTGCTGTCTTAGTGGACATTGAAAAAGCGTTCGAGAAGGTTTGGCACGCTAGTCTTCTCTACAAACCTCATATGTATGGGACTTCCGGATCGTTGGAACCATTTGATAGGTTCATACTTATCAGACAAAAGCTTCTATGTGAGTACAGAGGGGGCCCGCTCATCTGTGAAACCGATTGAGGCAGGCGTTCCGCAAGGAAGCGTCGTGGGACCGGTTCTTTTCAACTAATATGTCAACGATATTCCGATTGATAAGAGCGCAGCTTTATATGCTGACGGCACAGCGATTTTCGCACAGTCGTTTAGCACAGAAGTTGTAAGATGAAAACTACAGCATTAACTTTGCAACCTTGAGAGCTACTTTGAGGAGTGGCGCATTAAGGTAAATGCACAGAAATGCGAATCAGTACTCTTCACGATGCGGTTATCTAACCTGCCCCACACAGTGGTGCTAGGCATTACAGCCATCCCATGGCGCAGCGAAGTTAATAATCCTAAATAAAAAACTTTCTTTAAAAAGCCAAACCAAGGCTGTGATACGCAAAGCAACTGGTTAGTTTTGCAAGCTGTACGCTTTACTCAATCAACGGTCCAAGTTATTACTGCAGAGCAAACGTTTGATTTACGTGAGTTTCTTGCGACCGGTACTGACGTTTGCAGCAGCGGCCTGGGCAAACCATCCGATTAACACCCGAAAGCTGCAGGTGTTTCAAAACAAAATACTGAGAACCATAACAGCTTCGCACTATTTTGTTAGAAACTCAACGCTTCATCGCGACCTGAATCTCAAGTAGATTGATGAGTTTGTTCTCGAACTAGCTCAAAAATTGTATGCGAGATGTAAGAGCAGTAACAATGAACTTATCAGAGCTCTAGGTAACTACAAAACTCATTGCGTTCATATCCGTTACAAGCGTTCAAAAACTTCTGTTGTGTCAGTGAGTAAACTACCAGCGAAGGCAGTATACCTGCCAGAGCATTCACTGTGCAAGTGAGACATCGTATAAACAGACAAAAAATAATCAGTAAATCGCGATGAACAACGGCGCTGACTCCATTCATGAGCATCAGTTGGTCATGATCCTCTGATCGAAACCACGAAATTAAAGGAATTATATCCCTTCTACCCATTGGTCTACGGCTAAGTGAAACCAAGTATACGAAATAGACATTCGAATACCTACCTGGGTCAGGAACCGGATCCAAGAGCACCGAAACCGTATACCGTCGGTAAGAACAGCGTTACAATTTATTATTTAAATATCATATAGGTTTTAATCAGTTTATTTTTTATGTTTATTTCATTTGGTATCTCGTGATACTCAAATGTCCGGGTTATTGTCACTGCGTCTACGCTATAAACACGAAGTAGTTAATTGTTTTTGTATATTTCATTTGGTATCCCGTGATACTCAAATGTCCAGGTTTATTGTCGCTGCGTCTGCGCTATAAAGACGAAGTAGTTTTTTTTCTTTTGTTTATTTCATTTGGTATCTCGTGATGCTCGAATGTCCGGGTTTATTGTCGCTGCGTCTACGCTATAAAGGTGAAGTAGTTTATTTCTTTTGTTTATATCCTTTGGTATCTCGTGATACTCAAATGTCCGGGTTTATTGTCGATGCGTCTGCACTATAAAGACGAAGTAGTTTATTTTTTTTTTATTTCATTTAGTATCTCGTGATACTCAAATGTCCGGGGTTATCGTCGCTGCATCTGCGCTATAAAGACGAAGTAGTTTAATTATTTTGTTCATTCCAGTCGGTATCACGTGATACTCAAATGTCCGGGTTTATTGTCGCCGCGTCTGCGCTATAAAGACGAAGTAGTTTATTTCTTTTGTTTATTTAATTTGACATCTCGTGATATACAAATTGCCGGGTTTATTGTCGCTGCGTCTGCGCCATACAGATGAAGTAGTTTACTTCTTTTGTTTATTTCATTTAGTATCTCGTGATACTCAAATGTCCGGGTTTATTGTCGCCGCGTCTGCGCTATAAAGACGAAGTAGTTTATTTCTTTTGTTTATTTAATTTGACATCTCGTGATATACAAATTGCCGGGTTTATTGTCGCTGCGTCTTCGCCATACAGATGAAGTAGTTTACTTCTTTGGTTTATTTCATTTAGTATCTCGTGATACTCAAATGTCTGGGTTTATTGTCGCTGCGTCTGCGATATAAAGACGAAGTAGTTTATTTCTTTTGTTTATTTCATGTGGTATCTCGTGATACACAAATGGCCGGGTTTATTGTCGCTGCGTCTGCGCTATAAGTTAGCATTGTGGGTATTCCTTCAACGCTCCGCTTCACTATCCAACGTTCGTCCTCGACTAGGAGACGCTACTTTTCATGCCGTCAACCATCTTAGGGGAAACAACATGTAACCAGATACAGAATAAAACCTCCAAATGTTTTTATGAAGTTATCACTTTCATTTACCACTACCCGATCACATCTCCACTGAAAAGATACCCGGAAGACTGGCGTCCGAGCATCATGGCACGCCAAGAAGTGACTTGTGGAAGCAAAGAGCGTCATCCTGCATTAAAACACCATGTTTTTAATATTCACGATCAATTTGATATACTGTTAATGGTCGATAACTTATGAATATTAAAAATTATAATCGACTTGCATAATGAATTGTTCGTCACATCAAATTGAAAAATAAAAATTCAATTCCACGACCTTAAAAGCAAAATAAATTCAATTATTTTATCAAGTTCAGATACAATTACAATAGACCCGATATCCGAAAAATTTATTTAAATCAAGGTTAATTTAAATAATGGAACTATTATCATACCTCAGCCTAGAACAGACAATTTAATAGTCCCAGAATGTGTGACCATTGCAAAATAAATCATACAGAAATTAAAGAAAAATTTAACTTAATAAACCCTATTATTGGAGATACATTTCATAACTATGTAACAAACTCAAGCCCAAACTTCAATCACTTACAATAAACATAATAAAATTTGGCATATCCAAAATACGAACAGGACACATGGACACAGTTCAAAAATTTACACTAAAATTCATAGGTATTCTCAAATTCACAAACAAAAGGTTAGCTAACTAACTAAGAAAATGTTAGATCAAAAAATACTGAGGCCATCGAAATCACCATGGTCTTCGCCTATTTGGATAGTTCCATAAATATTAGACGCTACCGGATGGCGTAAATGGCGAATTGTTGTGGATTACGGGAAACTAAACGACCAAACTATTTGTGATAAGTATCCCTTACCTTATATAAGTGTCCTGCTTGATAAACTTGGACGTTTTACCACCCTAGATATAGATTCATTTAAAATTAGTGTTTGACTGACTCATATATTAATATTTAAGATTAAACTAGACAATTCAGAATTTTAGAGAGAAAAATAGCGTACTTAGGCTATATTTGTACCCCTGGTGAACTAAACCCAGATAAAATTATAACTATTCAATATTACCCTATACCAAAAACAACTAAACAAATAAAAGGATATCTCGGACTCCTAGGATATTATAGATAATTCATAAAGGATTTTGCTTAAATTACCAAATCGTTGAGCAAAAGTTTAAAGAAAGACTCAATAATAAATATCGAAGATCACGATTATATTAAATGTTTTGATACATGTTATAAGATAATAATTAACTTACCACTTTTACAGTACCCGGACTATACAAAAGAATTTAATCTAACAGGCGATGCAAGAAATTTAGCAATCGTTGCCATATTGTCACAAGGCCACATTGTCAATGACCCTCCAGTTATGCTAGCAGAACCTTGAATATATATGAGATAAGCATCTCTACTATTGAAAAAGGTTTTTTAGCCATAATCTGGGCAACACAATATTTCAGACCCTAACTTTTCGGAAGCTTATTTAAAATATACAACAAAGGAAAATTAAACACAAATGCCGACTGCTTTAAGCCACATCTTGTATAACCATGACACTCAAAATAACAAATTAAGAGACACTTAAGATAATTTATCCCAGTTACATTAAATAATAACAATAACATTTAAAAAATAGATGGAAACTTATTCGACACCCTCTCCAATAATAGCATTGCACATTGTGTCATAAAATATTTGAAAACGTCATCAGGTATCGCAAAAAAATTTAATTCAACTAAATACTCAAAATCACTTCATAATGAAATATTTCAAAAAATTAACGAAAGCTTCATATTATACCTAATAACAAATTACCGGTATTTTGAAAAATGTATCAACCAAGACATATTCTATTGCTTATTATATTAAAAAAAAATTAGTATAAAAAATAACATCAATAACTTGAGTATCCCAAAATTAGCCTGTGGAAAAGAAATGCTAAATTGTTCAGATCAAAAATCCATGTAAAATACGTTTTTGAAAATAACGGTAAACAAATAACTGGCTTTAAAACACCTAGTAACAAAATACAACTCAATATAAATGAAACAGACAACGTAGATGCATTTGTCAAATACATGGAAGACTTTAACAAATAACTTGGCCCAAAAAATAATAATCCCGACGAAAATCAATCAACTATTATCGAAGTAGATAAAACTAGTAAATACTTGGGCGATGACTTTACCAATTCTCACTAGACTATATAAAAGCAAACAAAGAATAGCAATACAATTTTCTAAAAATAAATAGGAACAAGAAAAATCAACTTTATCAAAGAGCTTATAGTACTAAAAACAAAATATTATCTTTATTTCGAAAATGTAAGCAAAAAACATTTAAAAAATAATACAGAAATAAAAATATTTAAATGTACAAAATATCTCAGATGAAGACGAAAAGCACAAATAATAAAAATATCCATGAAAATAAAACAAACCACAACGTAAATCAATCCAAACTTATATTATTATTTGTGAAATAAGCAAAATTACTAGATATTACCAAAGACCCCTCAATTTAAAGTTTATTGTCACACAAACAGCAACTTAGCCATTTGAAATATTACCCAGTGACAGTATTACTTTAGAAAAAGATAAATTTCTCAGAACAGTAGATTCTATCTCAAAATATGCACAAGCATATGTACTAAATTCGGCTTAAGGCATACAAACCGCTAATAATTTAATAAATGAGTTTACTCATCATGGCATCCCTGAGAAAATAATATCAGATAACAGGCTAGAATTCAAAAATTCACTGATTAAAGATTGATTAGAACTACATACAGTAACAACGCACTTCATCAATTCCCAAAACCTCGAATCTAACGGAATAGTACGATTCCATTCTACTCTTATCGAACACATTCGATTATTTAATAATCCGACAGAATATAAAAACGCACCTATATAAATTAAAGTTAATTACGTTTTATTAGCGTACAACATCACAATACACCCAGTCACTAAATTAAAACCATGCGAAATAATAGCAGGACATAGTCTTAAAATACCCATTCCACATTTAAATTGAAAAACAATTAACAAATAATTCTATACTTAATCACAAAAATAAAGTAAAGCTACATTATCAAAATGCAAATGACAAAAATTAAAAAAAAAAAGGTTAAAAGTAAATTAAACGAAATTAAAGAAGAATTACCACATTTCATCAAATATGTACACGTAAAACACAGACAACAACTACAAAAATCGTGAAATAAATACAAAAAAGAAAAATTAAAAAATAAATAAAAATTTAAAAACTTCCAAGATAAA
>OX122902.1:6387783-6392376 GCA_944738965.1 Nebria brevicollis | reverse complement strand
ATGTCTTAAGACAATGAACAGACACAGATATCAACACATCATTGGCGCGCAAGGGATGACGAACTAGAGAGTCGCTGTTGGCTACCCCAAGAGCAGCCTGGTCGGCATGACCTACATGACCGGGTAGCCACATAAGTACGACATCTCTCTCTAGCTCCCGCAATCTATCGATTTCCCTGCGAATGTTCACTACAGTAGGATCAGATGAAAATCTGCTACTGATACCCAAGATGACACTCAGCGAATCAGTGCAGACGAGCAGGTGACTTCGCTCATCGATAGATCGACGGGAGTGTCGAAGATAGTAGAGGATCCCATATAACTCTGCGGTATACACCGAGCATATGGGTGACAGTGTGAACGAGTAGATACGCCGTCAGTCACGAAAGCACAGCCAGTTCCAGAGTCTGTCTTAGAGCCATCGGTATATGTGTTTTCAAAATCTGTGTACTGTTGCAGCTGAATAAAGAATTCGACTTGGTATATGGCATGAGGAGTGGAAGCTTTTGGCTTACTGGTCAGCGCAAGATTTGTTGATAAGCCTCCAGATGCCCAAGCAGGTACTGCGGAATATATCCATGGAAATACAGGCCCTTGGTTGTTGAGGATGGTATTCAACAGTCTTGGGAGTTTTAATGCGAGTGGGTATAGGGAAGTCGCACTATTTCTATACAAACGGTCTAACTCTGCATTACTGAAACAGATGGTATAGTTCAGGTGCTGCGTGAGCGTTTGAATTTTGCACACGTACCTCATACCAGGTTTCATGTGCCTTATGTGAAGTGGCGGAACACCAGCTTCACAGTGAAGGCTTGGAATTGGCGTAGCCCTAAACTCACCGGTGACAGTTCCGATACAAGCATTGTGTACACTGTCTAGCTTCTTCAAGTGATGAGAACTAGCTGTATATACAATGATGGCACCGTAGTCTATCCTGGACAGAACTAGACTGGTGTACAGGCGTAGCAAAGGGTCCCTTTCGGCTCCCAATTTTGTGGAGGCAATACACTTGATTGCATTCAATGTCATTCTGCACTGCGCAGAAACAGTGTCGATCGATAGCACATGTCTTTTCCGTAAAAAAACGGAAACCACGGTCGGATGCGGCCAGAGTAACAATGTCTACAGCCTGCTGTAATCTCTCCTGACAGATAGCGAGAGATTGAGACGAAGTGAAGAGGGTTAGGTCGTCGACATAGAGACAATAATCAACGGTATTGGGGATGGTAGAAACGATGTCATTGATTGCAATCAAGAATAAAGTTACACTTATGGAAGACCCTTGAGGAATACCGTTTTGCAACGGTCGTGTAGAAGAGAGAGTTTCTCCAACTCGGACCCTAAATGAACGGCGACAAAGAAAGTTTTCTATGAATTGAGGCGTATGGCCCCGTAGACCCCAGTTGTGTAATTTTCGTAGTATTCCATTACTCCAGGTCATGTCGAACGCTTTTTCTAGATCAAAAAACACAGCAACCAGATGGTTGCGTTTTAAGATACTAGACTGAATGGCGTTTGTCAAATACACATGAAGGTCAGTGGTAGAATGGTGCTGACGAGATCCACATTGATATTTGTTGATGAGATTGCGAGATTCTAGAAACCAGCTGAGCCGGGAATTGATCATACGTTCATATATCTTTGATAGATGGCACGTCAAAGATATAGGACGATAACTAGAAACATGAGAAACTTCTTTTCGTCTTTGAAAATCGGTACAATTATTGCTTCACGCCAGACGTCTGGATAGATATTTTCAACCCACAGATTGTTAATAAATTCCACTATTCTTTGCCTGAAATGGTCGGGTAGATGTCGAAGCATTGCGTAAGCGATGTCGTCATGCCCGACAGAAGTGTTTGCAGTACGACTGAGTGCAAACTCAAATTCGTCGAAAGAAAAACTAGAATTGTAAAACTCAGTGTTATCCGAGTCGAAGTCCAGCAGAACCTCCTCAGCCGCTTTTACGCGAAAAATATGAAGCGAATTATTGTCCGAATTGCTAACAACCTCAAACTTGGCTGCTAAAATCTCACAAATCTCATCTCTAGTAGTGTGTACTTGGTCAATGACCTGGAGCATTGGAATATGGGAACCTTTTTGGTAGCCGTTCATATATATGATTTTCTTCCAAAGTGTAGTTTGGTCGGAATCAGTACCGATTGAAGAAACAAAACCACGCCAAGACTCGGTTTTAGACATAAGAATTGTGCGTCTGGTTTGTGCACGTGCTTTCTTGAACATGATTTGGTGTGCAAGTGTCGGATTTCTCCGGTACACTTTTAGCGCGCGCTTTTTTGCACGAATATCGGAAGCAACTTGAGAATTCCACCAGGGAACTGACCTCTTCCTGCCTCGACCAGAATATTTCGGTATAGAAACCGAAGCGGAAAACGGAATGCATTCAGAAAGATGTTGTAGTTCTACAAGTAAATCTGG
The DNA here is from genome assembly GCA_944738965.1 of Nebria brevicollis. Classification (NCBI taxonomy): domain Eukaryota; kingdom Metazoa; phylum Arthropoda; class Insecta; order Coleoptera; family Carabidae; genus Nebria; species Nebria brevicollis. Next base: position 6,389,937 of record OX122902.1, on the reverse strand, counting down.
TGACGGATCAGGTGGCTTTAGGTTGTTCCTAAATGCATTCCAGTCCGCCAGATCAAACAACCATCTTCTTGTTGATGTTTGAGCATCAGAAACAGCATGAGAAAGAAACGACACAAGAATGGGAAAATGGTCACTGAAATGGGCATCGTCAACTACCTGCCACTGAAGATATGCAGCTAAAGAAGATGTAGAGAAAGATAAGTCGATTGCCGAAAAACTTCTTGATCTCATGTTAATGAGCGTGGCTGATCCAGTATTGAGAAGGGTGACATCATTGTTGTCCAAGAAGCTTTCGATAATTCGACCACGGGCATCTGTGCTTACAGAACCCCAGAGTATATTGTGCACATTAAAGTCACCGACAAGAATGAAAGGAGACGGTAGTTGGCGTGATAAATCCTCGAGGTCATTTAAACTCCAGTTGCCATCCGGAAGGTAGGCGTTGCAGATTGTAATTTTACGGGGTGAAAATACCTGGCATGCTACTGCCTGTAACCTTGTTCTGATAGTGCAATCTTTAAAAGGGACAGAAGACTCAAGGACAATTGCAACGCCGCCATTGGCACGACCAACAGGATCAACGTCTTTGCGGAAGATGTTATATCCCCGCAAGTTAAAAGAGTCAAGAGGTTTTAAATGACTCTCTTGGATGCAGACTACTCTGGGGTTATGGTCAGCCATTAAAAGTTTAAGCTCTGCTAGGTGGTTGACGATTCCATTACAGTTCCATTGAATAATGAATGGATGTGACATAAGAAATGAAGAGTATGAGAAAAAAAAAAAAAAAAAAATAAAAATAATAAAAATAGAGAAAAGTCAGAAAAGGCTGACTTTAGAGAGAAACCAGAAACGTGTTACGATTTTGGGTTCCTCGGTTTGCCCTTAGGCCACCCACGCCTATCTTTGGGTTTACGAGCATTTTGTACTGCCTCATTGTCAATCGACATAGCGCTTGACTCCGAGTCGGAGGGAGAAACATTTGTAGCCTGTCCTGACAGAACAGGAGCAGGAGATGGCATAACATTTATGTTGAGAGGATTTTTTGTTGGTTGGGATGTGCCTGACAGAACAGGCAATGGTACAGAAGGTTGTGACGGTTTTACGGATGCACATGTGGGTAAAGTTACGGATGACAATACAGCGCTCATAATGGCGCCAAGATTAATGGTAAAGGCTTCAGTAATCATTTTTTAAATACCAGCGATATCGTTCACAGTTGGCATAGGTGGTGTAGGCTTGGCTGCAGCAACTTTAGCGAAGCTCAGCGTCGGAAGTTGAGAGTTCTGACGCATAAAACTCTGGCCTCAGGATAACTGCAGTTATTTAAAGTTTTATGTTTTACGATAGCGTACTATTCTTTGAACTTTGAGCAGTTTCTCGACAGAGCGAGATGACCTTCTCTGCAATTCACACATTTAACAGGATCAGTGCATCTGTCTCCCTCATGTGGCGCTTTACCGCAAATGCAAATTCTTGTATCCTTACATGTTTTAGAGGAGTGCCGAAACTTTTGACAGTTAAAACAACGCATTGGATTTGGAATGTATGGCCTAACAGGCAAACTGTACATTGCAACACGAATCTTTTCTGGCAACTTGTGGAGTGAAAAAGAAACAATTGTGGAAGCAGTGTCTTCCACTACGCCATTGGCCTTGCGGGTAATCCGCCTGACCTCAGAGACTCCTTGCGAACTGAGTTAAGAGCATAGCTCGTCGGCAGTGCAGTTTAGTAAATCCCGACAAGTTATTACACCCTTGACGGTATTTAGAGTTGTGTGAGACGTAACGTCAGAAAAATCACAAAAAACTGTTACTTGTAGCAACCGAGTTGCTTGTTTCGCCGACTTCGTCTCGACCAACAAGCCATCTTTAATTTATTTGACGGACTGGACTTCACCAACAATGCCGTACAATTGTTTGCTGATTAGAAAAGGGCTGACCTTGAAAAAGTCAGTTCAGTCCTTTTTTTTCATGACCAGAAACCGGGGTGTTTGACCCACCGTCAACTGGCTCATCATTTTCTGCTTTTTAGCAGGGTTAGAGGTAACGGAGGGGTTTCCCCCTCCGTCGAATACCCCGCCCGCCAACGCGGACAATTAGAAAGTAAATAAAATTGAAAAACCCACCTGAAATTAAGAAATCGTAACCAAAACTA
>OX122902.1:6337783-6382783 GCA_944738965.1 Nebria brevicollis | reverse complement strand
TGGGGCGAATGATTGATGTACATATGAGTAATTTGTTTTTTAATTTGAGGGAGCTGTTTTTATCAAGTAAAGGGTAGAGGTTGCGAATGACGGCGCGAGATTTTGATAGTGCGTGTTAGATGTGATGATGGTGTCTAAGTGTTTTGTATACTGTATTCCAAGGTATTTTACGCAGTTAGTGGGTGTAAATTTTTGTTTGTGGTTTGATTAATTTGCTGTGTATGAATTTACGTGTAAAGACTAAGGTTTCGGATTGGTTAGGGTTTATTTGTATTTTTCATTTGTTCCAGTAGCGCTCCAGTATGTTTATATGTATTTGTGTTTGTCTTGTGTCTACTTGGGCGCTAAAGAAATGTGCATATATGGCTGTGTCGTCTGCGTATTGTGCAGTGTGTGTATTCGGGATTGTGGGGATGTCACTGATGAATAGATTAATAAATTTAGGACCAAGGACGCTGCCTTGTGAAATTCGTGCTACTGTAGTTTAAGGGGTTTATTGTGAATAATTAATTTTGGTTGTGAAAATTCGGTTTGTATGGTAGGAATATATAAGTTTGGTAAGTTTGGGAGGGAATCGGAAGGAAATAGGTTTTGCCTCGAGCGCTACTGCCCAGACCGTATCGAAGGCTTTTTCTATGTCCAGTAGGGTCATGACCTTATTTTTATTGAATTGGGTCGCGATATTGGTTGCAATCCTGCACACCTGCTGCACCGTGCAATGTTTGGCTCGGAAGCCAAACTGGTGATCAGGGGCGAGTTTTGTCTTGTGTCGATATCGTCGACCTGGGATAGTATGACTTTTTCGGTTGCTTGGATAGGGTGTTTAACAGGCTTATGGGGCGGTAACTAGTGGGTGAGTGCGGATCTTTAATTGGTTTAAGGATTGGATGGACCGTTGCCGTGGGCAGCAGGAAAGTTATGAGGTTTTATAATGGAACTAATAATGAATTGGATTTGGAAATTGGATTTTCTGGACAGGTTTTTAAGAATAAGGTTTGCTATTTCGTCAGGGCCAGGAGCTTTACGGTTGGGTAGGGTTTTAATAATTTTTGTTAATTTGGATGGGGTGGTGAGGAGTCTGGACAGCGTTTTAGAGTCAGTGTTATGTGGGGTATTTAAGTATTGTAGTGTGTCTTGTGTGATTTTATCTTGTGTGGGGGTGTTTGGGGGGTGTGTTACGTGTATTTGTTCAAATGTGTTAGCTAACGTCTCTGACTTGTCTTCGTCCATAATAGCTGTTTAGTTGTGATGTGTGAGTGTAGGTATTCTTGTGTAGGGTTTTTTAAGTGCTTTTGTCAACTGCCAGAAGGATCTATCGTGAATTTAATGTCTTAAGGTGTATTCTGTGTAGGGGTGTGTGTGTCCTCTGCCATAGCCTTCTGGTGTGGATACTCTGATTAAACAATTGTTTTATGAATGGTGGCAAGTTAAGTTTGTGTTTGCTGATTTTAATGTTTTGCGTGTGATTCTGTGTATGGCGTTTGTGAAGTGTTCTAATTGTGTATCCATGTCTTGTGTTGTGTGTATTTGATTGTTAATGAGGGATGATCGTGTCAAGTGTTTTTCGAAAGCGCCCAGTTTGTGTATTTGTATGAAGTTATTAATTTTGTGATGTTTTCTATGTGATGATTGGTTAAATGAAAAATTATTGGGTTGTGATCTGAGTTAAGTTCAGGTACACATTTTTATATATGATTAGATCGATCGAGGGTTTGGGTGTAGTATGATAGCGACGTGTGAGTTTGTGTATGATTTAAGTGTGCAACCGTTTTTGTTGTTGGTATTGCAGTCCCAGTCCGCATGTCTTGCGTTCAATCGCCGACCACCAAAGTTTTGTTTTTGTGTAGCTATGTAGTGAGATCTGTGAGTGTGAAGTGGTGTCGTGGACTGATGTATGCAGCGTAGATTACTGTGTGTGGATTTGGTGTAAGTGTGTGTGGCACGTTGTTTTTAACTAACACTACAACACCCCCTGAAGGGTTCGGGTCCTGCTGTGGTCGACCAGCTCTGTACGTTGTGTATTTGTGTATCTTAAATTTGTGTGTGTTGTTGAGGTTAGTTGCGTGTGTAAGTTCACATATCTTACCCATAACTTCATTGGCGTTCCCTGAAGAGATGTTTAGTGTTGTCTCGTGTTTAAATGTTGTATGTGTGGACACTTTGCGCGAATGACAAGAATATTGTAAAATGCTCGTTGCTTGATTTCGCTTTTGCGAAAGCTATCTTCAGGTCATTTATGGCTGCAAGCAAGTCCGAAATATTTATTGTTGCGTTCAGCTTGGCTATTTCTGATAACAAATCAGTGATGTCGTCCATTGGTTGTTGCTGTGTTTGTTGTCGTTGTGGATGCTGCTGTGGTTGTTGTTGTTTTGCTGGTGATTGGGTATTGTTTGAGGGAGGATGCGTGGTATGTCTCGGGGTTGGGAGCGGTGGGAAATCTTGTTTTTTGGGAAGGAAGTTTTGTTTTGGCGGGACTGTTTGGTTGGGGTTTTTCCAACGGTTTCTCGAAGGGGCATGTGCGTCAATGTATGTGTTATTACTCCGTGTGTTAGTCGGTGTGGTTTTATTTGATTCTATTATCTTTATTTTATTTATGAACACCGGGCATTCTGTATAGTTGGCCGGGTTTGAGCCAGTGCTGTTTAGGCATGTGGCAGGTGTGTCCGTGCTCTTGGCGCCAGTTTGTGTAAGGTAGTCCAGCGCACACTTTAGGCAACGTAGGCGGAGCCTACAATTTGCTGTGGCGTGACCCCACTGCTGGCAGCGATGGCACTGTTTTTTATTGATATGTCTTTCCCACTCTACCTTGACATGAAATATGAATTTGTTGTTGTTGTTCAGCGATTTCACCGTATGCTTGTTTGTTGTTGTTAGAAGGTAGAGTGGGCGCCTCGTATTGCGCATTCCTAAAACCTTGTTCACATGTATGCACTGTGAGATCAGCTCCACGCGTAGCTATTCCGTTTCCGGCGCACTGTCGAGGCCTCTGAGTACAAACGCGTGCGTTTTGGTCTCCCTGTTTGTGTATATTTAGTAGTGATTGTCTATGTCTGTGTTCAGGTCCGTGATGATATTTTGTTTTTCTTGTTCGTTGTGAATGTAAATGTTTGTGTTATTGTTAGTGTATTTGATGTGTTAGCCTTTTGTTGCGTAGGTCTGTATATATTTGGTCAGTTTTGTCGCGTTATTTGGGATTGATGGAAAAATAAAGGAGGGGGCGGGCGGGGTTTTGTAATTTTTTGTTCGATGTCTTCGTCTGTGTCAGAGTCGTCGTTAATCTTGTTGATTGTAAGGGTGTAAAATTTATTGTGGATTTTTGTTAGGGATTTGTGTTTCACATGGGGTCTCGCGGTCCTCTTAGGAACTTTTAATGACCTCTCATCCGGTGGTGTATCCTCTCTGGGGCGTACACACGCTTTTGGAGCAAATATTCCGCTTACCCGAATTTTGGTGGTACTTTTACCGCTTGTTGCAGGGTCGGTATCTGCACCACGGGGTTGGTGATTTGGGGGTTTGTCCTCGTCGATTGTTATGATGATTACCCCACTCGAATCAAGTTCCAACTGTGGGTACGGTTCTTGATTTGTAAAAATCAAATGTCTCTGGGAGACTTTCCAGGGATGTTGATGGGGATGGCGAATCAACTATTTCTCTCCTAGGGTTGTTACCAGAGCAAGTAGTATTGCGCTTTGGCGTAAAGGCCAGTTTTGTATAAATATTACAAGAAACTTTGAAATAAAAATAAAATTTATTGTTTTAAACAATGTAAAACAATGAAGAACTTGTTTAAAACAAGCTAAGGTGTCGATTTATAACAACACACTTCGCTTGGTAAGTACGTTCGTTCGGTATTAAGTTAAGACTTCGACTGGATTTACGCTCCACTGCTCTACCAATTGAGCTACGAAGCCCACGACGAGTTTGTTCTCCGAGGACTTAACGACGCTCCAGAACAATTAACAGACATAGTTGCACAAATGAGGTTAAAATATAAAATAGAACTACTCCAGGTGTATAGGATGAAAACAACATTCCGTCCATTATACCTCCTAACTACAACCAGCGACATCACACTAGCGAACCTCAACAACACCTGCAAATACCAGGATCACCTGGGAAAGACACCGAAACAAGAAGAGGATTATACAATGCCACCGCTGCCAACAGTAAGGCCATGCAACATCAAAGTGCAAACTAATCCCAAGATGCCTGAGATGCGCCATGTACCACCTAACTTCTACTACTACTACTTGCACAAAGCCCATAACGGAACCAGCTAAATGCGTCAATTGCAACATACCCCACCCTGCCAATTCCACGGACTGCCCTACGTACATCAACAAAATTAAAATAATTGACGAACAGTCAAATGAAAATCATATGCAGTGTCATGCACCGAACTTTCTTATACGCATATGGGTTAAACCAAATCGTAGTTATCTTATTTTTCTAATTTATATTTGTTCTAAGCTTTATATCGCTTTTACAGTAAATATATTTCTTAGAAACAATATAAAATGTTAAACTTCAAATTATTTAAGTCTATTTTGTTAAGCAATTGACAGGCGCAGATGATACGATTTATGTAAAAATATATATAATAAACAGATATGCTAAATATAAATACCTTTAATTTTTGTTTATGAAATTTTTCTGTAACTGTAACCCTTTTTGAGTAATTGCAAAAAATGCAAAAATTGACTAGAGTAAACAGGCAATTCAGCTTTGAATATTTTTTTCAAAAATAAGAGTTGCACACCTCTGGCATAAGCAAATCTTAAGTTTAAAGTTTCATAATTTTAGCTTCAACCGTTTAGGCTGTAGAGAACATACACACACACACACACACAGACGGACGTCATTCCAAAAATAGACGGAATCGATTCAGGGAAGGTCAAAACGTATATTTCCGTTAAAATCTCGAGTTCGAAATTTTTCATGATAACAATACTTACTTATACTGCGTATAAGAGAGTAAAAATGTCTGCAGTGTCATGCACCGAACTCTCTTATACGCATTTGGGTTAAACCACTTCGTAGTTTCATTATTTTTCTAATTTATAATATTTGTTCTAACCTTTAGATCGCTTTTACACTAAATATATTTCTTAGAATATATATTAAATATCAAACTTCAAATTACTTACGTATACTTTGTTAAACAGTTGACAGGCGCAGATGATACGATTTATTTAAAAATAAATATAAAATTCAGAAATATATTTAGAAACCAGTACACTGTTTGGCAAAAACATTCAAACAAAAGTTGTGCTAAATATGAATACTTTTAAATTTTGTTCATACAATTTTTCTGTAACTGTAACCAATTTCGAGTAATTGCAGAAACTGCCAAAAATGACTAGAGTCAACAGGCACTTCCGGTTTTTTTCAAAAATAGCAGGTGCACACCCCAGGCTAATGCAAATCTTATGTTTGAAGTTTTATAATTTTAGCTTCAACCGTTTAGGCTGTAGAGAACATACACACACACACACACATACAGACACACAAACACACATACACACACAGACGTCATTCCAAAAATAGTTGGAATTGAATCAGGGAAGGTCAAAACGTATATTTCCGGTGAAATCTCGAGATCGAAAATTTTCATGATTACAATACTTACTTATACTGCGTATAAGAAAGTAAAAACACATAGCACCTACACATTCCTACAATACCACCTCCTTACTTAAATCAAACGCCTGGAAACCCCCCCCTCCTTCACAAACAAGCAGCACCTATCCACCCTCCCCGTAAACCCTCCAAAAACTAAAGAAACTAACAACATAAATAACTTATTAACAGAATTGCTAAACTTATCTTGAGAACATCATCAGGTCCATCCATGACTTAAACGCACAACTTTCAAAATGTAACACACAAGCAGAAAAGTTCTCAACATTCATCAACTACACAAACAGCATCGAGGACTATAACATCTAAATCATCGCACAACCAGCACTACTCAACCACCACACAAGCACCATGAACATCAGCTCATGGATCGCCAACGGAAATTTGGGTAAAGTAGGCGAGCCTATCCATTTTATGAACACACACAACATACACATAATGACACTAAATGAAACTAAACTCACAAACTTACACAAACTCAAAATACAGTCCTACACAACCTATCGGGATGATAGGCCACACCAAGGTCCGGTGGCTGCTGGAGGCGTTGCGAAATTAGTCAAACATAACAAACCACACACACTATTAAATTCAGCACACACTACACTAGACACACTTAGCATAAAGCACCATAATAACCGCATTATAAAACAGATTAAGCAAGAACATCACAAAAGCAGACCTTGCAATCCTGCTATACAAAAACATAAACACTAGTAATCAAGGATCTGAACGCAAAACATTCCCTCTGGAACTGCAACAGAAATTACACTAACGGCCATACACTCAAAAGATACGTAAACTTACACATTTCCATCATCTTGAACAAAGAAACAACAACATACTACCCTCAAAACGGGACTACACCAACCACTATCGACCCCATTATTAACAAAAACGTTGCTAATATCACACACCCCATATCCCTTGCGGAGCTGAACTATGATCATAATCCAATCATATTTACACTTACTAACAGACAAACAAACAACATAACAAAAACGATTATATCTTATAAACACACTAATCGGCAACACTTCCCCCACACACTCGATAAACACATCCTAATAAATAACACAATTAGTACAACACAACAAATCGAGGAAGAAATAATCAAATTTACACACTCGCTACATAACGCCATCAACAAACACACACACAAAAGTAAAACTCGAACACATAAAATCAACTTAACACAAAAAACCCTCAATTTAAGGGGTTAGTACTCCTTTGAGGACAAAAAAGGCGTTTTTGCGAATTTTTTTTAAGAACAATTAACAACCGATTCGAAAACGGAAACCACAGAGATCTTTATTGTTATTTCGTCTTTATTTAACATTTTCTTTGCGATGTTTAAGTCACTCCCGTAGCCACTGCACCAGGTGCAGCACGACGCTGCAGCCCAAACTGCGCTTACTGATGGAACACGTGGTCCAGGTAGAGTTACAACAAAAAAATTATTATTACCGATTTTTAGATAGATTTTAAGAAATGTTGAAAAATAAACAATACACTTTGAAAAAAAGTTGGTTTTTCGTTTCCAAAATTGAGATAAAAGCGTGCACCAAAAAGTCATTTTAAACCATTCTTAAAACCAATATGTACTTTGACATATAATTATGGTAAGAAATTAGAACACGAACAATTATTCAAATCGGATAAGCCGTTCCGACGGTAGATGTCCCACCAGTTTGAATAAAAGTGGTTTCGAGAAAATCGCGTTTGAAGTTTTGGGACTGCTTGCGGACCACCGTGACACAGGTCCACTAATTGGCCTGTAACTTTTTAAGACTGCCATAATTCATTCTATCCTAAAGCCCAACAAGAATCCCTACCTCCCCAGCAGCTACAGGCCAAATAGCCTTCTTCAAACCCTATCCAAACTTACTGAAGAAACCATACGTTTCCGGGTTGTAGCTATTGTTACAGGACGACGGATTACACCTCACATCCAGTATGGGTTCAGACAGGCACACAGCACAACCGTACAGGTCACGAGGTTCGCAACCGATATCGCCACCCAGTTTAATCTTAATAAAGTTACGGTGACGGCCTTGCTACACATCGAAATAGCTTTTGACAAGCTATGGATAGCAGGGCTCATCGCCAAGCTAGTTACGCTCCATTTTCCTCCGCTCCTTACTAAACTTATTCACTTTTACTTAACCGATAGATCCCTCCAAACCAAAATTAATAACTTCCTATCTTCCACCAAACCCATAATGGCAGGAGTCCCCCAAGGCAGTGTCCTTGGACCCAAACTTTTCAATCTCTACCCGAGCGATTTCCACACTTTTCCAAACACGAACACAGCTCTGTATGCAGCCGACACGCATTTATTCAGCGCGCATGTGGCCAACAAACAATTACAAATACACATAAATATCCTACAACACTACTGAGAGAAGTGGAAAATTAAAATCAACGCCACCAAAACTGAAACCATGGTCTTCTCACGAAAATATACACAAAACAAAGTAATTACACCACTTATTATACACGATCAAAAAATTACATTAAACCCACAGTCAAATACCTTGGAGCACATCTACAACAAACATTACGTCACGGCCAATACATTACACAAACAATCAAAAGAGCACATCTTGTCATCCGAAACCTATACCCCCTCCTAGTTAAAAATAGTTCCCTTTAAAAAAAACAAACTACTCATATACACCGCTATCATCCGCCCATCATCACAAACGCGGCTCCAATCTGGTGCAATGCATCAGATACTGCGCTACTACCATTACAGCGCTACAACCATTACAGCGCCTCCAAAACAGGTCTCTCCGATTGGTCACCAGCTGTGATAGGTACACCCGCATTACACACCTGCACAACACAAAATGAATTGAGTACATTAAACACTACATACAACGCCTATCTCAAAAATTTTACCAAAACACACTTACACACACAAATAACCTAACAAAAAACATCACCAAAATCCGACACGATAACACTACATTTACACTAAAACATAAGCTCCCCTACCAAACCTTACCCATATTTTTCGAAAGCCTCCCTCAGCTGAACACTTAAGATAAACACGCACAACAACACCGTATAACAAACATCACTCATCACTACACAGCACTACAGTCAACCACTAATACAAAACATCACTCATAATTTAAAATTTTCATCCTTCATCTTATACTGTAAATAACTTCAATTTTAAACTAGTTAAGTTAGTATATAAGTTTTATATAAAACGTTGTATTTAAATGGATTTTTGTTCCTCCTTTTCCCATAATCACGATCCTACCACAAATAAAACATCATAAGCAAAAGTAAACACACAAAAGTACAATACTTAAGCTTACAATGCAACACACACATACACAGATATACACTACCTAAGTGAGTAGGAACTCTGACAAAACCAACCATGTTGTTCCCACATTAGGTATTAGCATATAATGTAAAAAAATTAATTAACAATAAAAAAACTTTCAAAATGAAAAAAAAATGGAGCGTAAATCCAAAGGCTCTGGGTCCGATCCCCGGCGACAATCGATGAGTTTTTCTCAAATTCGTATTCATTAACTATTTAATATATTGCGTTGGTACAATTTCCGACATAAAAAAACTATCTCATTATTGATAAATATTTTAATTGAAAAACCAGAACGAAGGCGAGATCACGTTTTGAACAATCACATAAACATAGTAAAAACCAATATTTTGTTCCAAACTCAACACATAACCGTAAGTAATATTGTATGATAACAGAAAAATGTTTTTATTTGCAGATCAAAGTTGTTATCCCTGTGCCGCGCAAATGAAGAAATGATGCCGAGTGCGCGTCATCAACCGGCCGGATCAACCGCAATTTGATAAATTTAAAAGTTTAATAACATAATATATAAATTTCACATATAATAAATATGTGAACCAAATTTCGGATCTCTAGATTTATTATTCTTCATCTAGTATCGATTTAAAAAGTATGAACATGTGTGTAATATTAAGTATATTTTAGCCCATATGTTAATTATTGCACAACAAAGATATGAGTTGTTATTGTAATAATACTTTCACTGTACTTTTGCTTCTAGTTATAGTCATGTGTTTTACTGATGTGCGCTATACACATATCAAAATGTTGTAGATTCCATATTTTGTACAAATTTCCACACAACTATTGGTATACATTTCCTTAACATATCAAAATTGTTATTTTATTTCATTATAATGTACCTGAACTAATTAAAATATCTTACGGTAAACGAAACATTATACAACACAGAATTTAGTTTTATTTAACCTAGCTGAACGTTGACAATGTATTATTTATAATACATTATAAATGGTTTTTACATTTACTAAATACTATTATAGCTCTTATGAGGGTCACAATTATCGACCAAAATGTTAGCGAGTTTGCTAGTTTTAATAATAATATATATATATATATATATATATATATATATATATATATATATATATATATATATATATATATATATATATATATATATATGTTTATATATATTATATATATATATATATATATATATATATATAAATATATATATATATATCTATATATATATATATATATATATATATATATATATATATATATATATATATATATATATATATATATATATATATATGTATATATATATATATATATATATATATATATATATATATATATATATATATATATATATAAAGCAGAGCTGGTCTGTTACTGGACCTGTCGGTGGCCCTTGTTGACCATTCGACCCTCATTGACCGAGTCTTCCTGCTTCTCAGTAATACAGGGCTATATGCCATTATTTTAAAAATGTTTCCATCTCTTGTTTTATTTATATATGTATATTTCGTAGTACACTTTAATAATATTTTAAATTATCTTGTATTTCACAATTTTAAGCATGTGCATTCTCTCAATTATTTATATGTACAATTTGAATCATTTTTTCTCTCTTATACGAAGTATAATTAAGTATTGTAATCTTAAAAATTTTCAATCTCTAGATTTAAACGGAAATTTTGACCCTGAATCGATTCCAACTATTTTTGGAATGAAGTCCGTCTGTGTGTATGTGTGTGTGTGTGTGTGTGTGTGTGAGTGTGTATGTGAGCTGTACAGCCCAAACGGCTAAAGGGAAAATTATGAATTTTCAAACTTAAGATTTGTTTGTGCCTGGCAAGAAATCCTTTTATTTTTAAAAACACTATTCCCACCGGGAATGCATATTTACCCAAGTAATTTTTTGCACTTCCTGCTATAACATAAAAATAGTTGCAGTTACAGAAAAATAGTTACAAGAACATAATAGATTTCAACATTTTGCACAACATTTATTTGAAACTTTTTTTCCCAAACGGTACCGGTAACATGAAAATGACTCTTCAAATTTATTCTTATTATATTTATTTTTACAAAAATCGTATCATCTGCGCCTGTCAATTGTTTATCAAAAAAACAAAACTGACTTAAATAATTTGAAGTTTGCCATTTCATATTTATTCCAAGAAATATATTAAGTGTAAAAGTGTTCCAAAGGTTAGAAAAAATATTATAAATTATAAAAATTATGAAAATCGGATGTGATTTAACCCAAAAGCGTATAAGAAAGTTCTGTGCATGACACTGCAGATGTTTATTAATGTATTAAAATTCTTTAATTTTATTTTTACAATTTTTAATTCTACTGTATATATATTTTGAATGTAAGTCTATTTTATTATATAGTTTATGAATAGCCCGAGAGGCTGAAACGGCTGTTAATATTCATCTCACCTACCACCTCATTGTATAATTGACGTTTGATATAAACAAACTAATTTATATTGACACCGTAGTAGTCTAGTTACCATCCATTCTCATCCTTGCCCTAAGCGTCTATTTGGCAAGAATCCAAGCAAAGTAGATGGCAAGTGACCACCTCAATCACCCTCTTACATTAGTGGCAGCGGTTTATGGATTTATGTGCCGCATAAAAATCTGCCAGATATCTGAGCTGATCTAGGTACATAAAACATAATGGGAGGCACTGGAGACAGTACGGTAGCACTTAGTCCAAAGTAACAAACGGAAATGTAGCTAACACATTTGAGCTACTCATAGAGAAACCTTTCTAGCTAATATATCGAGAAACTTGAATTTCGAGCAAAGTAAAAAAGTTGGTAGGAACAGGAACCCATAGCACTATTGCTATTACGCCTAGATAGATAAGCATACACTCCAATGTATATGTATGTTAGAGCGGTAATGACCCTGGCAGTCGATCCGCTATACTAATATATTAAAAAAAAGATATAAAAGTGGGAGTATTGATGAGAATTGAACCACCAAGTTTACCAGGTCTAATCTACCGGCTAATAGTACAATGTACACAGGCGGGTAACAAAACAAAACGAGAATTTGCTGTCAAGGTACGGAAGTTGCAAAAAAGAAATCTTAAAGGACTAGAAGTCCCAAATAACGGAACAAAACTGCAGTGCAACAAATAAAGTATCTTCAAATTTAGTATTGGCTCAATTTATATCAGGGCTGCGCCATCAAAACAAGCATCAGAACAATAATGGAAGTAGGGATGAGTTTGACATTCGAAAGTGCCGTGGAAATAGCAGAAAGAGAGGAGTGCAGACTGATGGCAGAAGCGACGCAGTCCATAAAAATCAATGCCCTTAGAATAACCGAATCACGAACTATTCAAATATTTTAATACCGAAATCAGAGAATAAGAGAAATACAATTTATAAAATGCAAAATTAGGGGCCCCATAGAGAATAATTCTAAACTTTCATCCGGGAACCAACGCGCGGGGTCAACAGCTTCACAGACGCGATGAGAATAATATTGCCACATATAAACGGAATACGACCAAATGAAATAGCAAATCTCGTGATCCTGGAAGTTATCATCAAACCATTGAAGCTGTTGTTTGTTACAAGTTCAACCATCACACTAGTAAATAGCGCACATTAATTTCAATATCGGGGAGATGGTTAACGTACAATGGGTACATTTTTAAGGCAACTATAGCGATTTTACATTCGATTGCGTAATTTGGCCTAACGAGCTCGCATTGGTAACAGGCAGACTACTTGATTGAGCCTTTCTGCAATAATATATGGTGAAATTATTTTGCCAAACGAATAATATCACGCATGGAAAGGCATACATAACATATATTGCTGAGCACAGCATAGCGAAGATAAACACGGATGCGACATGTAATATCAACAAGGTCAGAACAGAAATAGCATCGTAGACAGAATATATAGAAACTACGTTGAAACAGGTTAAGAAATTTATATCAGCAGAAAATACGGTCAGAGTAAAAAAAGAAATACAAATTCCGCCAAAGAGTGAATATTTATGCCACGCTACCCAAAATCATTGCAAGCCGGGTAAAAAATTATTAATAGAACCAGAAGAAATAAACAAATACGTTCTTATGGCTTCCAGAATACTAACCAAGAGCGAGAAGGTGATACCTATTCAATAAAGGTACTACTTTTTTTTAGAAAGGCGTTTTAAAGCGAAATATTTGACAATTTTTTTCTAAGCTCTACTTTTAGATATTATCTTACAGATTTTATTAAACATTATTAAATATTTTTGTGACACCATTACATTGTCTAATTTATAGGTGTTCTTGAATTAAAGTAAAAAATAATCGCTGTCCCATGGCGGACACTTCATCATAGTAGTGGTAAGTCTTATACCAAAAAATCAAAAACTAAGATAAAAAGGAAGGTTTCTTAGGTGACAATTCACCTCAATTAATAAAAAATCGATAAAGAAAAATTTAGGAGAATTTTGAAAATAACGTCCAAAATGGACATGGGATTTTGCACGTTAACCCTTGCTGAGACATATATATATTCAAGGTGGTCCATTTTAAGTTGCGTTTGTAAATATCTCAAAAACTACACATCGGATGAAAAATTTAGGAAACACATATCAAATATTTTCAAGGGGGACATCCACTGACACCAAAGTTGATCCTTCAACCTTTCCCTGGGGGGGTGGGGTGAGGGTAGCATTGAAATCTTAAATAGGAACCCCCATTTTTTATAACAGATTCAGATTTCACGTTTAAAATTTCACAGGTTTTGTTCGAAACTTTTTTTTCGATTCGCGATAGATGGCGCTGTAATCGAAAAGAAATCGATTTGTCGTATCTTTCGAGATATTACACTGGCAAGTGGAATATAAAAAGTACGTGTTCATTAATTTGACAAAATAGTGCTACATTTAAATCCCTTTCTTCCTGGAGGCTGGGGGCGAAAACTTATCGTTCAAAAGAGAACTTTCATAGCAGATTCAGTTTCTCTCATGAGTCCCCTCGCCTCTCACCAACGAAAACTTAATAAATAATTTAAAAAACCTTGGAAATTTATAATTTAGACCATTGGGTGCCCTATGTCAAATTAATTAACATGTACTTTTTATTTTCCACTTGCCAGTGTGATATCTCGAAGGGTACGATAAATTGATTTCTTTGCGATTACAGCGCCATCTATCGCGAATCGAAAAAAAAGTTTCGAACAAAACATGTCAGATTTAAAACGTGACATCAGAATTTGTAATAAAAAATGAGGGTTCCTATTTAAGATTTCAATGCTACCCCTCACCCCACCCCCCAGGAGTAAGGTTGAGGGAACGACTTAGGTGTCAGTTGATGTCCTCCTTAAAAATATTTGATACGTGTTTTTTTACATTTATATATATATATATATATATATATATATATATATATATATATATATATATATATATATATATATATATATATATATGTATATATATATATGTATATATATATATATATATATATATATATATATATATATATATATATATATATATATATATATATATCCTTAAATAGGAACCCTCATTTTTTATTACAAATTCTGATGTCACGTTTTAAATCTGACATGTTTTGTTCGAAACTTTTTTTTCGATTCGCGATAGATGGCGCTGTAATCGCAAAGAAATCAATTTATCGTACCCTTCGAGATATCACACTGGCAAGTGGAAAATAAAAAGTACATGTTAATTAATTTGACATAGGGCACCCAATGGTCTAAATTATAAATTTCCAAGGTTTTTTAAATTATTTATTAAGTTTTCGTTGGTGAGAGGCGAGGGGACTCATGAGAGAAACTGAATCTGCTATGAAAGTTCTCTTTTGAACGATAAGTTTTCGCCCCCAGCCTCCAGGAAGAAAGGGATTTAAATGTAGCACTATTTTGTCAAATTAATGAACACGTACTTTTTATATTCCACTTGCCAGTGTAATATCTCGAAAGATACGACAAATCGATTTCTTTTCGATTACAGCGCCATCTATCGCGAATCGAAAAAAAAGTTTCGAACAAAACCTGTGAAATTTTAAACGTGAAATCTGAATCTGTTATAAAAAATGGGGGTTCCTATTTAAGATTTCAATGCTACCCTCACCCCACCCCCCCAGGGAAAGGTTGCAGGATCAACTTTGGTGTCAGTGGATGTCCCCCTTGAAAATATTTGATAGGTGTTTTCTAAATTTTTCATCCGATGTGTAGTTTTTGAGATATTTACAAACGCAACTTAAAATGGACCACCTTGAATATATATATGTTTCAGCAAGGGTTAACGTGCAAAATCCCATGTCCATTTTGGACGTTATTTTCAAAATTCTCCTAAATTTTTCTTTATCGATTTTTTATTAATTGAGGTGAATTGTCACCTAAGAAACCTTCCTTTTTATCTTAGTTTTTGATTTTTTGGTATAAGACTTACCACTACTATGATGAAGTGTCCGCCATGGGACAGCGATTATTTTTTACTTTAATTCAAGAACACCTATAAATTAGACAATGTAATGGTGTCACAAAAATATTTAATAATGTTTAATAAAATCTGTAAGATAATATCTAAAAGTAGAGCTTAGAAAAAAATTGTCAAATATTTCGCTTTAAAACGCCTTTCTAAAAAAAAGTAGTACCTTTATTGAATAGGTATCACCTTCTCGCTCTTGGTTAGTATTCTGGAAGCCATAAGAACGTATTTGTTTATTTCTTCTGGTTCTATTAATAATTTTTTACCCGGCTTGCAATGATTTTGGGTAGCGTGGCATAAATATTCACTCTTTGGCGGAATTTGTATTTCTTTTTTTACTCTGACCGTATTTTCTGCTGATATAAATTTCTTAACCTGTTTCAACGTAGTTTCTATATATTCTGTCTACGATGCTATTTCTGTTCTGACCTTGTTGATATTACATGTCGCATCCGTGTTTATCTTCGCTATGCTGTGCTCAGCAATATATGTTATGTATGCCTTTCCATGCGTGATATTATTCGTTTGGCAAAATAATTTCACCATATATTATTGCAGAAAGGCTCAATCAAGTAGTCTGCCTGTTACCAATGCGAGCTCGTTAGGCCAAATTACGCAATCGAATGTAAAATCGCTATAGTTGCCTTAAAAATGTACCCATTGTACGTTAACCATCTCCCCGATATTGAAATTAATGTGCGCTATTTACTAGTGTGATGGTTGAACTTGTAACAAACAACAGCTTCAATGGTTTGATGATAACTTCCAGGATCACGAGATTTGCTATTTCATTTGGTCGTATTCCGTTTATATGTGGCAATATTATTCTCATCGCGTCTGTGAAGCTGTTGACCCCGCGCGTTGGTTCCCGGATGAAAGTTTAGAATTATTCTCTATGGGGCCCCTAATTTTGCATTTTATAAATTGTATTTCTCTTATTCTCTGATTTCGGTATTAAAATATTTGAATAGTTCGTGATTCGGTTATTCTAAGGGCATTGATTTTTATGGACTGCGTCGCTTCTGCCATCAGTCTGTACTCCTCTCTTTCTGCTATTTCCACGGCACTTTCGAATGTCAAACTCATCCCTACTTCCATTATTGTTCTGATGCTTGTTTTGATGGCACAGCCCTGATATAAATTGAGCCAATACTAAATTTGAAGATACTTTATTTGTTGCACTGCAGTTTTGTTCCGTTATTTGGGACTTCTAGTCCTTTAAGATTTCTTTTTTGCAACTTCCGTACCTTGACAGCAAATTCTCGTTTTGTTTTGTTACCCGCCTGTGTACATTGTACTATTAGCCGGTAGATTAGACCTGGTAAACTTGGTGGTTCAATTCTCATCAATACTCCCACTTTTATATCTTTTTTTTAATATATTAGTATAGCGGATCGACTGCCAGGGTCATTACCGCTCTAACATACATATACATTGGAGTGTATGCTTATCTATCTAGGCGTAATAGCAATAGTGCTATGGGTTCCTGTTCCTACCAACTTTTTTACTTTGCTCGAAATTCAAGTTTCTCGATATATTAGCTAGAAAGGTTTCTCTATGAGTAGCTCAAATGTGTTAGCTACATTTCCGTTTGTTACTTTGGACTAAGTGCTACCGTACTGTCTCCAGTGCCTCCCATTATGTTTTATGTACCTAGATCAGCTCAGATATCTGGCAGATTTTTATGCGGCACATAAATCCATAAACCGCTGCCACTAATGTAAGAGGGTGATTGAGGTGGTCACTTGCCATCTACTTTGCTTGGATTCTTGCCAAATAGACGCTTAGGGCAAGGATGAGAATGGATGGTAACTAGACTACTACGGTGTCAATATAAATTAGTTTGTTTATATCAAACGTCAATTATACAATGAGGTGGTAGGTGAGATGAATATTAACAGCCGTTTCAGCCTCTCGGGCTATTCATAAACTATATAATAAAATAGACTTACATTCAAAATATATATACAGTAGAATTAAAAATTGTAAAAATAAAATTAAAGAATTTTAATACATTAATAAACATCTGCAGTGTCATGCACAGAACTTTCTTATACGCTTTTGGGTTGAATCACATCCGATTTTCATAATTTTTATAATTTATAATATTTTTTCTAACCTTTGGAACACTTTTACACTTAATATATTTCTTGGAATAAATATGAAATGGCAAACTTCAAATTATTTAAGTCAGTTTTGTTTTTTTTGATAAACAATTGACAGGCGCAGATGATACGATTTTTGTAAAAATAAATATAATAAGAATAAATTTGAAGAGTCATTTTCATGTTACCGGTACCGTTTGGGAAAAAAAGTTTCAAATAAATGTTGTGCAAAATGTTGAAATCTATTATGTTCTTGTAACTATTTTTCTGTAACTGCAACTATTTTTATGTTATAGCAGGAAGTGCAAAAAATTACTTGGGTAAATATGCATTCCCGGTGGGAATAGTGTTTTTAAAAATAAAAGGATTTCTTGCCAGGCACAAACAAATCTTAAGTTTGAAAATTCATAATTTTCCCTTTAGCCGGTTGGGCTGTACAGCTCACATACACACTCACACACACACACACACACACACACACACACACACATACACACAGACGGACTTCATTCCAAAAATAGTTGGAATCGATTCAGGGTCAAAATTTCCGTTTAAATCTAGAGATTGAAATTTTTTAAGATTACAATACTTAATTATACTTCGTATAAGAGAGAAAAAATGATTCAAATTGTACATATAAATAATTGAGAGAATGCACATGCTTAAAATTGTGAAATACAAGATAATTTAAAATATTATTAAAGTGTACTACGAAATATACATATATAAATAAAACAAGAGATGGAAACATTTTTAAAATAATGGCATATAGCCCTGTATTACTGAGAAGCAGGAAGACTCGGTCAATGAGGGTCGAATGGTCAACAAGGGCCACCGACAGGTCCAGTAACAGACCAGCTCTGCTTCGCTGCTCGGTAAACTGGGAACTTTCTAACAAAACGTGCGCCACTGTCAAAGCTGTGTCACACGTTTCGCACATCGGGGCCTTCTCACGGCGTAGAAGATGGCCATGAGTCCACCAGGTGTGCCCTATCTGGAGTTTCGCCACAGCAACCTCTTCCATTCGGGATGCCCAATTGGAAGAATCCCATTCCCTCACAATACGTTTAACATTTTTAACCTTCATAAAATCAATTTGACTCCATCTTTTTTTGCACTTATTTTCGATAAGAAGCTTAAAATGACCCTTGGGGTCATCAGCAAGTACTCGATTATAATCAATGGAGGCCTCGGACAAAGCTCGTGTAATTGCTGCATTAGCTGCCTCATTCCCGCGAATACCTACATGACTCGGTATCCAAATAAAGCACATAATAGACCATTTTGATGATAATTTCTACACTCTTGATTGTATGTGCTGCAAGGAAAGATGTTTATGGTACAACAAATCAATCGCTTTCAGAGAACTCATTGAGACTGACTCAATAACGAAAGAATTACGTGCGAGACAGCAAATATAGATAAATACTAGGTAGAGCGCGTACAGCCCTGCCGTGTATACGGGCGACAGTTCGTGAAATCGAAACTCAAATGCATCGTTTTGCGACATAAATGCACATGAAAAACTGTCGTTACTGTTTGAACCATCGGCGTATATGCAAATGCATCGCCGATAGTTGGCCATGATTTGGATAAACTTACGTTGATGAGCATGGGTGGAGTAGCAGATCGGTGTAGCTTTGAAAGAACATATTTGGTTATCGGACGAGAAATTTTCAAAGAATTAAACGGGCTAAAAGTAAAGTCTGAAGTTGAAGGTACCTCAAAAATAAATTCTCCAAATATATTGCAAGATCAGATGGAAGAGAAAACCACCTAAAGAGCCCTTCTGTCATAAACCTCGGCAAATTGTTGACCGAAGACAGTGTCAAAAACCATGTGATCCGGATTCGACCACATGCCTCAAGAGTCTGTGACGATCATGCAGAGATGGCTCGCTAACTTTGCACAATACACTTGGTATTAGACTAGCGCAAAAAGCACCAGTAGAAATATTTATACCAGTATGGTGTATCGTATTAATGGTTTTGAAAATGGACTTCTTGGCAGACGCGTAAGCTTTGCAGCTTAAGTCCAGCTTGGAGCGTATGAAAACTCGATACAGACGCAGTTTAAAAATTCTATCTGCACCCCACGATTTAGAAGTTAGAAATTGCATCAGATTTCGAGAAAGTCGACATTTTTCCTTCAAAGCCACTAGAAGAGCAAGCCAGTAGAGCTTGTTATTGAAGAAATACCAGGAAAAGGAACATTTTCCAAATTGGAAGAGCAGTACCGTTGAGAGAGAGAGAGAGAGAGTGAATAGACTCTAAATGAAGGTGGCGGCGTCAACAGAAGTGGACGCATTCTTTCCTAGCCACAGTAAAAGTAAAATTTTACTCTGATTCCCAGGTATGAAGTAGATTAATTGTTAACTGTAGCTAACGCTCTATATAAGACATTATGCGAGAACGGCAGAATTTAAAAAAATCGTCTACATTTAAGGACCCTTGCACAGATGAGCGGCTACATTGAGCAACCCCATTGATTCCCACAGCAAACAGCATGACACTCAGAATAGACCCTTGCGGTACTTCGTTTTCCAGAGTGGATATGTTGGAGAGGTCATTTCCCATACGTCCGTGAAACTTCCTTAAAGAAAGAAAATTTTCAAGTTGTATTAGAAGATTACCTATCGAGTCCCAGCAGTGTAAAGCTCAAAATATATGAAAATGCCAAGTGGTGTCATAGGCCCGAGCAATATCAAAAAACAGAGCTACCATATATTGTTTGTTGAGAATAGCATCGTAAATGGTTGATGCAGATCCTTCAAGGCGGTTTACAGTGAAGCGATATAGGTGGAAGCCGCACTGGATGTTTATTAACAAGATGTTTAATTCTTGGAACCAAATAAGACGCCTATTGATCATGCGTTCCATGAGCTTGCAGACACAATTGGTAAGCGAAGCTAGGCGATAGCTAGATAGTAGTGATTTATATTTTCCAAGCTTTGAGATTGGTACAATAATCGCTTCACGCCATGGCGTTGGGCAAATACCGGAAAACCAAATGCAATTGTATATTTGTAGAGGAATTGTTTTCCCAACAGGATCCTAATAGCGAAGCAACTGTTTGTGAATAGATTCATGTACTTGAGCTTTGTCATGAAATTTTGAAATCGCACTTTCAAATTCATACATGCTGAAAGAATGATTGTATATTTCATCGCCCAGAGAAACGAAATTAGAACATTGCCATTCCTAGATTGAATTGCGAGAGAGGAACTCCGCAGGATAGTGAACCGAACTTGATGTATCCGCGAAAGTAGAAACTATACTATAAGCAACATCAGACCGAAAGATAATGACATTGCCATTGAGGTTTGGGGCAGACACCGTGCTAGATTTTGATCGGCCAGATTTTATCTGACCATTTCCCTTTTGAAACAGGAGTGGAGCTTGTAATGAAAGTAATAAAATTCTGCCATGACACTTTCTGACTCTTCCGAACAACTCATCTAGCTTTTGCCTTGGAGTGGAAGAAGCGTGTCATTTTCTTAGTTTTGGGATATCGTTTAAAATGGCGGAAATACGTCGCTTCTCTGGATAGCAAATTAGCACAACATGGTCTACCAAAAGATGGATATTCTATTAGATTGAATAAGTGAGTTATTTTCTCATGCCCAGCTGGCTTGTTTGCATCCGCAACATACCAAACATGGGCGTCCACGTCAACGTAATCACTATCACCAAATATAGCCTACTCCGCGAATAGATTCCAATCTGCTGTTTTAATGCCCTATTTGAAACACAATCATCTAACTCTGAGCCTTGCATAGCTGTCAAAATGATCGGAAAGTGTTCACTTTGTCGTGAGTTCGAGTACACATGCCACGCAAACATTGGACCTATTGCTGCTAAACAGATCGTTAGATCAATATCAGTGTAAGATCTCCACGCAGCAGAAAAATGTGCCATGCTGCCATCATTTAAGACAAAATGTGCTTTTGCAGTGAACAGGTGTTCTAAAAGTCCACCCCGTTGAATATTAGTTCTTCAACCCCATTCGGAGAATATGAGCGTTGAAATCGCCCATAAGAATCAATGGAATAGGTAATTGATCAATAAAATCAACGATATCACACATATCGACATTGTCGTTTGGCGGAAAATAAATAGAACATAAAGTGACCAGAAGACGAATCGTGAAACGGACAGCAACAGCTTCCAATTCAGTATTCAATGCAATCTCCTTTTTCACGAATCTGACTCGCTAATCTACCACAAGCTTGTCCGTCAGTAAGCACGCCAGTACGAAATACCGAGAAACCTCTTAATCAAACCTCTTAAGCAAATGCAAGAGGGAGTCTGCTCAGCATTGAGAACTTTAATTCTACAAAATAACATTAGAATCCATTACATTTTCACTGATGTATGGGAGGCATTATTGAGTTATGGAAGATATATCTTCATCTGACCTTGAATGTTTAATAGTTGTTACTTCCCTTGCGGAAGAAGATTTCGAAGAATGAGATCCCTTTTTTTGTATATTTTGTGATGGAGGAACTTGAATCATTCGATATTTCTCGTACCTCCAACGTGTGTTTTTTGGAAATTGAATTTCATTCGGGCTTTGAAATAAGAAAGTTTCTCTGTAATTGATTTCAATAATAATTTTTTCTTCCTGATTGCGCGAACAAACAGAAAAGAAAGAAGGATGATTGTTAGAAGAATTAACTCAGAGGGCCGGACACTAACATTCTTCGAACAAATGCTCCTGCTCACTGCACCGTGGACACAGCCTATGCGTCACAACGAGATGCAGTGTGCCCGAACTTCTGACATTTGAAACAACGCATTGGACGCTGAAAGTACGGTCTCACAGAGCAACTGTGTAACGCAACCTTAATCCAATTCAGGAAACTTATCTGCTCCAAATGTAAAAACAATAGATGTCGTGTTTTTAACTTCGCCATTTTTCGACGTGGTAAGCCGGCGAAAACTCGCCGGTATCCGTTTGCACTCATCCGTCTCAACAAACAGCAGTTCGTAACATAATATTTCGCCTTGCAAGTGTTGAAGGGACTTGTGCTCCTCCACTACAATTGTCATTTCTAATAAAACCGTCGTTTTCAGTAACGATTTTTTTTTTGCAACGAATTTACAGTTTTAATTAAAAGAATACCGACGCGAAACAGTTTGGTAGATTTGGGTACTCCACCAACCATATCGTTCAGGCCACTCGCCAAACCAAAGCAAGAGACTTCAGATATTACGTATTTTAACCTCGTCCGTCTTTTTGATTATTAGTAATTTGAGCAAACATTCATTCTCGCCTCTTGAAAAATATTCTCCTTCGTCCGACAAGGGATGGGATCTTTTTAGTGAAGGGGCTACTGGGGTTTTAGATTTATTTTCCATGAACAAATAATAAAGAATCATGTGCTGGTCTCCCCGCCTACCACGGAGCCAAAATTTGGGACGTCACACCACAAGCTGGTGTGATCGCCACGACCAACCAGGAGATATATTATCCTCCGCACCTGGAAATAAGCTCCAGATCGCTGCGAGCCAATCTCTCCAACGTCTGAAAACATACCTCCAGGGTCTTAGGCCTAACCTTACTTAAACTGAAAAAGTAACAGCGGGCCGATTGGTCAGATAGGATTACTATCTGAATGCCCGTTCCGCATGAATCGGAAGTCAATGTGGTGTGTGGCTTCATTTCTACATGCTGGATTATTATTTCCTTCCTTGCGGTTCTACACACGAGGCAAACACGCGGGTGAGCAAATAATTGTAAGAAATGTCCGCAGAAGATTGGCTGACTAAACTTCCAGTAAAAGTTCAGTATAATACAGCACATTGCGTTTTGTACGATGTACCTTCCTCGCCCATTGGTCACCTCTTATTACCATAAGAGATGCTGCGTACGAATTCTATTTCACACCCGCAGGGTATTACAATGCGGTGAAATTATTACATAACGTTGTCCTCATAGAGTTCTTATTTAGTCTATAAATTTCTGACATGACAATGTATGATATATTATAATTATACATATTGGTAGGCTGACTAAATTACCTCACGAAGGGTGATGCACTATGCTGTATCAAATCACCAGCATTTGCTATACTTACAATAGTATTGCCTCGTTAACCGTCCTTATAAGCGTAGTCGTTATATGCTACATATTATTTATATAAAGCAGGGGCGTAGCTCCGTATTTTTGTGTGTTTGTGATATAATTAAGCAGCCGTTAGAGTAGATTATGTATTAGTAAAACAGCTTTACTTTATTAACAACTATTCTATTTCAATTTAAGGCTGGGGTTTAAATTGAGCAGAACTTATCTTGAATACTATGTATTTTTTGCTTATTTGATCGGTGGGTTAGTCCGACTTGGCCCAAAATATTCTGCTTATAATAGTATAGACGCCTGTATGTGTAAAACTGCTCTATGTTTGTGATTTGTTTGTGAAACCAAAACTTTGGTATAAGGCCGTGACCCATTACAGACTACATTTATATATATATATATATATATATATATATATATATATATATATATATATATATATATATATATATGTATATATATATATATATATATATATATATATATATATATATATATATATATATATAGATATATGTATATATATATTTATATATATATATATATATGTATATATATATATATATATATATATATATATATATATATATATATATATATATATATATATTTCTTTATATATATATATATATATATATATATATATATATATATATATATATATATAATATATATATATATATATATAAATATATATATATATATATATATATATATATATATATATATATATATATATATATATATATATATATAAATAAATGAAGTCTGTGAAGGGTCACGGCACGGATGCGCAGGTGATTTGCGTCTGTTGCAGTCCTCACAATTTTTACACCACTCATATACGTCACGTGGCAATCCTGTTCAAAAAAATCGTTCTTTTAGTTTTGCTAAGGTACGTTTTACCTCGAAGTGGGCCTCCGCTACGGCATGTCCATGAGAAGAACATATAACATGCTGAATCATGCACTGTAGTACGATAGAACGATATTATGTTCTCGTACCAGTTCGGTTCGCAATAAAGAATATATCTCTTACTAATTCTGGTTTTATGGCACTTAGTTTTTGGAGAACTTTGGTAAGTCCACTTCTTTAATCTCTCCACGTAGCCGAAAAATCAGAGGTCCTCAACATACGTCCCGTAGCATGTATTTTGTAAACTTTATTGTGTCACCTCTATGTTGTGAAGATTCTGCCACTCTTGTATCTGTGCTTATCATTGCTGTAGTATTTGTTGCAAGATACTGTGGCATAATGATCTTTTCTGGTATCAGGTCCATTTTACACTGCTAACATGACTGCTGGGATAACCCATCCGCAATACCATGTTTCTTTCCAGTCCGATGTTCAATATTCATCTTGTGGTCGGCTAAGGTTTCAAGCCATCTAGCCATTTGTCCGTCTGATTCCTTGAATCCGCGCAGCCATCTTAGATAATTGTGTTTGGTGCGAGCAGTAAATTGTGCGGCCAACAAATATCCTTTAAGCTGACGACAAGTAGCAACCAGTGCCAGAAGTTTCCTCCTTGTCACGCAGTATTGTCTTTCTGCTTTATTAAAAACGTGACTGTAGTTGGCAATGACGCGTTCAAAATCCTCTTGTACATGGCTTAGCATGCCGTTGATACCAAATCCACTAGCACCAACATCAATTATAAATGGTTTATCAAGTTGTGGGTATGCACGTATTGGTACCTTCGTCAAACATGTCTTTAGTCTGCAGAATGCTATCTCACATTCTTCGGTCCAAATATAGCGCTCATCTTTGTTTAAAGGGCGGTGAAGAGTTCCGCAATACTGGACACCCCAGACACGAAACGGCAATAATATGATGAGAACCTCATGAATGCCCGTAGCTCTGATAAGTTGGAGGGAGTTTGCCAATTGCGGAAGGCGCGTACCCTCTCCTGGTTTGTGACAATGCCCTCATTGCTAAATATGTGACCCAAAAACTTTACTTGTTGGTGGAAGAGTCTACCCTTAACAATCTGTCGAGATGATTATTAAAGGTTCGTTCGAAGACGATTACATCGTCAAGATACACTAAAGCACTCTCCCAGTATAGGCCATCCAACTCCAGATCCATCAATCGCTGAAAGGTGGCAAGCCAATTGCACACTCCAAATGGGAGAACATTGTATTTGTACAGGCCCGGACCGATGGAAAAAGCTGATTTTAACAATCTACTTCTGCAACCGTGCATTGCCAATACCCGGCTCGTAGATCTAGTGCGAAGAAGAGAGTGGAACCTGATAAAGATTATAGAATGGCAAGGGAAAACTATCATTTACGGCGACTTCATTCAGTCTACGGAAATCTACGCAAAATCTCATAGATCCGTACTTCTTTCGAATAAAGACAGCACGAAAACACCATGGAGACTTAATAGGGCTAATAATCTCTTGAACCAGCATCCGTGTTATCTCGTTCTGAGCTTTTTCACGCCGACCAAATGGGAGTCGTGGGTTTGCCATTCTAATAGGTACTGCACTGCCTGTAACGATTCGATGTTGTAACACTCGTGTTCTGCCATTGTCACCTCGATTCCGTGATACAGCCTGTCCATATGAATCATCGCACTGTTTAGCCCTGCTTATCCTTGATGAGGCGGCCTCCCGCCAATAAATTACCTTATTTGTTGACATTTCAGGAACTTGGTCTTTTTCCTTCACTACGGAATACGCGTATGGCATTCCTACGCAAGTATTAAATCGAAACATCACATTATCATTGGATGGGTTTCGTAGTAACACACTGCCCTTGTTTCCTGAAATAAGAGCACGACCAATCATGCCACCAGATTTATCCCAACAATTGGTCATTTATCCTATGTCCATTAATCGTTATATATTTTTCAGATGGAACACAAATGCACCTGTTGACCCGAACAAATGTCAAACCGAATACACAATCATCAATGAGGTTATCACACACACTGATTTCGGTCTCATAGTTTAAATAATCTTGGGTCACTGTTACGTCACACATCCCGATTGTTAGCAGCGATTCATTGTCCGCAAGCTCTAAACGCCCGTTGGCCGAACGTAGCTTCTCGTACCCACCGCGATCCCATTCAAATGTTCTCATAAAACACCGAGAAGTGCCGGTGTCCATTAAAAATATAGCCCTTCCCTGGGTGCTGATGGGAGTACCTCCAGCGCGGCGAAAGTGAACGATCGCGACGATCTCGTTCTGAGTAGCAACTGTGCCGCCTTGACCCCTTTAAACGAAGAGTCTTATTAAATTACTCTGTTACTGATAGAGTTAGCGCTTCGCCCAACTTTTGCAGTTGTTTTATCTTAGACGAAATTTTTGATTCGCTAGACCAGTGGTCGGCAAAGTGCGGCTCCGGAGCCGCATGCGGCTCTTAGGTTCATTAAGTGCGGCTTCGACATATCGCATCGCGGTGAATGTATCGGTCGCCTGCAACTGCGGGGTACGCGTTTCAATAAGTCTGATTGGCGTTGGCCGGGAGTAGCATTATAAACAGTGTTGTCTACAGTTGTCGGAGCTTATCGTGTTTGCAAGAGGCTTGCATACAGGTATTTTGTCATCAATTTAATAATGATAATAATTTTGATTTGGTGGCTTTAGAAAAATATGATTTGGAATATTTTTATAGGCGCAATTGACATGGCTACCAAAATGAGACAAAGAAAATCGAAGGATGAAAACCGCGAATATAGAGTTGAGTGGACCGAGAATTTCTTGTTTATTCGAAACTTTAATGGCCATCCTACATGCCTTATTTGCAAAGAGGAATTCGTGCATAACAAGAAATTAAATTTTGGGAGAAACTTTACAAGAAAGTACGCGTCATTTAGCAATTAATATCCTGCCGGTGATTCAAAGAAAAAAGCAGATCAGGAACATCAGAAGAGGCAAGAGTCATCAACTCCTGTATTTCGTAACTGGATGCAATCTTCCAGCAATATTAATATGGCAAGTTTTGTTGTTAGCCAAGAGATTGCTAGAGAGGGAAACCGTACACAGACGGTGAAAACATAAAAGGTTGTTTTATAAATGCATCCGAAGAGCTATTTCGAAATTTTAAGAACAATGCAGAAATTCAATAAAAAATTAAAGAGTTACCATTGTCTCCCAAAATTGTGAAAGATAGAACAATTAAAATGTGTTCAAATATAACCATCCAGCAAATTGAAGATCTGAAATTGGTTTCGGCTTTAACAATAGCAGTAGACGAGTCTTGTGACATAAATGATACAGCGCAAGTTTCGCCTTTTTTTAAGATTTATGTCTCATACTGGTCCTGAAGAAGAACTTCTAGAAGTATTGCCACTCAAAGGTCAGACGCGTGGTAACGATATCGCAAACATCATAGTCCTCTCGATAAAATTGTGTCAATTTCAACAGACGAAGCCAAAAGTATGACCGGCATAAGCAAAGTGTTTGTTGCTATTTTGAAAGAAAAAATTAATCGCGAGATACTTGCTTACCATTGCCATATTCACCAAGAAGCGCATTGTGCGCAGACATTTCCGGACAAAATTTGTAAAGTTATGGAATTAATGAGGCGGATTATAAACTCAATTTTAGCTAAAGCCCTTAATCATCGTGAATTCAAAAAGTTTTCAGTTGAAATGGAGAGTGAGTACGCTGATCTTCTGTTTCATAATAAGGTACGTTGGTCATCAAGAGGGAACGTTTTAAAACGTTTCGCATCCCTCTTAACAGAACTCAAAGTATTTCTCCTTGAGATGGGTTTTCACTATCCAGGACTAACAGGACTAACCGTTTATCTAAAACTTTTATTTCATGGTAGATGCAACGTCTCATTTAAATCAGCTTAATCGTAAACTACAAGGGAAAGGAAACAAAATTTTTTCGATTTTAGATTAAGTTCGTAAACAAATTATTCTTGTTTGCTCAAGATTTTGGAAGGGAAACATTGCTTCACTTTACGAGCCTGCCGAAGAATCGCCAAGATAATATTTTCCCTATTGACAAAGACCATTTCAAAACAACTATTTTTAATATGAAGCAAGCATTTCTCAGCAGGTTTCAGGAAATTAAAAACAGCAAAGCGACTTTAGCATTCATCCTCTCAATGATACGATAACTGAGTTGAATATTTCTTTTTTTGGTAAAGACATTGGTAACTTTGAAATACACTTGCTGGATTTAATAAACAAGGATATATGGAGCTCTAAATTTGAACGAATGTGCAATGATATGGAAATACTGGAGAATAACAAATGTGATTTTAGTTCACAAAACAAGTGGTTTGCTTTGAAAGACCTGGAGAAGGAAGACATGAATATTTTCAATGCCTGGAATAGTATTCCTTACCTATGAACAGTGACAATAATCAAACACAAGAGGACACCCAAGAAAGCGGCAAACCAAAACCAACAATAATCCGGTTAATTTCCAGTTTAAAAGAAACCCATGCACGACTACCAGCGACAACAGAAACAAGTAATTTTGGGAAGTGTAGTGCACGATTCGACGCGGCACCAAATTTCGACGTAGAAGTTTTCATAAACGCAATTGAAGTTATCAAAGATTGCGCAAATGTATCCAATTGAAACGCCTACGCGGGTTGCCTATAATACCGCACGGCATCGTGGCAACATGGTGGCAAGGTGTCAAAGGAAGAATAAAAACATGGGACGAAGCAATCCAGGCGTTACGTGACGCATACGGAAGAAAAAAAGCCTGCTTGTCAAATTTACAGAGAACTGTTCGCGATGGAACAGGACTCAGATACTATTACTGAGATATTTGCATGTCAAGCACGTTTGTTACTGGCTGATATACCAGATGAATTATCTGAAAAAATACAATCTGACATGATCTGCGGGTTATTAAATCGTCGAATTAGAAAACGGGAACTTCGAGAGAAAATAACGAGCTTCTAGAGGTAGCACGAGATGTTGAACAGGCGTTAAACGAACCTAAAGTTTCCGTTAGTAACAAAAGTGAAAATACGTTGAAACGAGAGAGACCTCGGTGTGCGTTATGTAGAAAGTTTGGTCACGTGATTGAAGATTGTCGCAATAAAATGAAAGAGATGCAAACCTCAAATATAAACACAAATACGTCCGTAGAAATAAAACCAAAAGTTTCGTCAAATATTACATGTTACGGTTGCGAAAGACCAGGAGTTATTCGGTCCAATTGCACAACCTATAATAAAGTAAAAAAAGAAAAGATTGATACAGAGGCAATAGAATTTAATCAGACGTCAGTAGAAAATTATAAACGTCCTAGACCAATTCTTCCAGTAACTATTATGGGTTTAAAGGGTGAAGCGTGTTGTGACTCAGGTGCACAAGCCAGCGTAGCGGGACACACACTGTACCGATTATTGTTAAGCAAAGAATGCACATTTACGGATGATACTATCCAAATTTCGTACGCAGACGGAAACTGCAGAACGGAAAACATAAAGAGAATAACAGTATCGATAGAAGTTGGTGCTAAAGCTGTGATAACGAAATTACTCGCTTTTTCTGACCTAAAGAACAACAAAACACTACTTGGGATAGACTTTCTAGAAGATTCTGGAATTGTCCTGGACCAACGTGAGAGAAGCTGGTTCTTTAAAGAAAAACCCGAAAAACAATACTTCTATGGAAGCGAAGAACAAAATTGTATGCCAACATCAGTAAACGAGGTGGCAGTGAACAAGTTAAACTTTCGAGATGAAAAAGGAAAACAACTCACAGAAGAAGAAAGAAATCGACTCAATACATTAATGGAAGAAATCGGAGAAATCTTTAAAATCGGGAGAGAACCGACCAATTATGCTAAGCATGCAATTAACACTGGTCACCATGAACCAATCTATGTGCCTCAATACAAAATATCAGCTTACAAGAAGGAACGGTTAGAAAACGAACTAAAGCACATGATAGCCGAAGATATCATAGAAGAGTGTGAGAGCCCCTGTGGAGCTCCCGTGATACTGGTACCCAAAAGTGATAACAAGCTCCGAGTATGCGTTGACTACAGGAAAACTAAAACTGTGACCAGAGGTGACAAAAACCCATTACCCCGTATCGATGATCTACTACAACGTGCCAGATGAACCACGTATATGACAATCCTGGAATTAAGATCAGGATACTAGCAAGTGGGAGTGCGTGAACGACACAGACACAAATCCGCGTTTATTACTCCGTTCGGAATGTACCGTTTTAAAAGAATGCTGTTCGGATTGAAAAACGCGCAAGCTACTTTTCAGCGGCTCATGGATTGTTTGCGAACTGGACTAGGTATAACATTTACACTCGCGTACTTAGATTATATAATTGTCATATCAGAAACTTTTGATGAACACTTAGGAGATTTTTAAAATGTTTTCAAACGATTGAAACTGTTTAGTTTACGTGCGTGTAGAGCCAAATGTAGCTTCGAGTGTGATTGTGTTAAGTATCTCGGACATTTGATTACTCCAGAGGGTATAAAGACCAACCAGACCAAAGTCGGAGCAGTGCGGTTAATGTTAGAGCCGAAAAACGTGAAGCTCATGCACTCGTTTGTGCAGACGATTTCCTTAAAGAGAAAATTTTTACCGAACTTCTAGAATATCGCGCGACCCCTGACCAACCTGACAAAGAAAAGATCTGTATGGAAGTGGGGAAAGGCAGAACAAGCTTTCAATAAACTAAAGAAATTACTAGTTAGCGCTCCGATCTTACAACAAGCAGATCACAGCAAGCCATACATATTGTGCACTGATGCAAGTAGTTATGCACTAGGCGCAGTATTGCTACATGGCGAAGGATATTTGGAAAGGCCCATCGAATATGCGAGCCGTCCCCTGACGTCAGCTGAGAAGATCTACACAACCACCGAAAAAGAGCCATTGGCTGTGGTGCGGGCTACTGAAAAGTTCCGAGTATACATAGAAGGCGCTGAAGTTACTGTTGGAACTGACCACCAACCGTTAAAATGGCTATTTGCACTAAAATCACCGACCGGAAGCCTTGCACGGTGGGCCCTTAGTTTGCAATCGATAGACATGAAGGTCACATACACCCCTGAGAAGGCAAACGTAATAGCCGATACGCTATCTCACCTCGTGTGCGAGAGTGCAAGTTATGAAATAGGTACCGTATCCATTGACTTACCAAATAAATAACATTTTGAAATCAGGCATGAACTGCTTGAGGATCCGGACATAAGCAAAATAATAGATTGTTTTGAAACTGAGAAACCCGAGGAGTCTAAGCGCTGGGCGGATTGAGGCTATATCGAAATGAATGGAGTTTTATACCGTTATTCTGACGACGACGAAGTCGAGACTCCATTATTAGAAGTGCCTTTTAAATCACGAGATTAAATGCTAGAAGAATATCATAATTCTAAAACTGCTGGACATTACGGAGTAGAAAGAAGGCTACGAGGAATCCGAACTCGATAACTTTCCCGGGATGCGAAGGTACGTAGAAGTGCACCTGATACATATTTATGAATGGCAGTGCTACAAATCATGCAATGTTAAGCCAGCTGGTCTAGTGCAGACAACAGCCCCTGCTCAACGATTCGAAGTAATAGCGATCTACCTCGTAGGACCTCTACCTTAAGCCGAAGAAAAATACAAATGGATAATCATCGTGGAATACAGCGCTTCCAAGTGGATCGGATTCTTCCCTTTGGTGAAGGCGACAGCTGCTGATTGTGCAGTCCTATTAATCAATGAGATATGCCTCAGGTATGGAACTCCTAGAAGGATTAATAGCGATAACGGAGTTCAGTTTGTATAAGATGTTATGCAGCAAGTTAGGTACTGTCTTGGAATAAAGCAAAGCTTTATTCCGCTGTATCGACCTAAAAACAATCCAGTTGACTGCAAGAATCGTGATCTGAAAGTTCAGATATCCATACTAGTGAAGGATAGACCCTGTACACAGTCATAACAAAACTAGTGGGGCTTTGGATGCGAGACTGGGGCACGGGAAGCGGTACGTCCGACCTTGCTAGCGCTACAATCTCCCCCTCTGGTTTGCATGGATGCCCTCGTCTGCGAACCAGGACCTGTAGGTTTTTCATTCTTCCGCGGTTGCTTTCTTTTCCGCTTGGGGATCAAGGGTGACGGCTCGGTGGCGGCAGTAGTCTGAATCTTAAAGAAATCCAAACTATGGAACTTCCCGACGGGTCGTCCGTGTAGATCTTCTAGTTGGTATGTGCTCGGGGTTAATTTTTCCCGGATGACATTTGGTCCATCTCTTCGTGGTGCTAGATTCCGGGTAACACCTTGGGTGGTTTTACTGAGCGTGTGGGTCTTTAATAGAACCTTTTCACCAGGTTCATATTCTTAGGCAGGTCGTCGTGGTCGATCGATTGGCCTCTCTCGAACAACTTGTTGTTTTTCAATCTTTGTTCGGGCCTCATATAACGTCGTGGTAAAAGTACGCAGCAATGGGGTGATGCTTGGGATGAAATTCTCAGCCTCAACTAGGTGACGTAGGTATTTGTTTACGTTGGCTGGTGTACGTAGCTCTCGAACAAATGTTAGGTAGGGCTGACTTAACCCAGTCGACGAGGTATGTGCGGTATTCATCGAAAATCGGATAACATTTAAGTGGTTTGCCCAATCGGTGTGTCTATCCTTCACTAGTATGGATAGCTGAACTTTCAGATCGCGATTCTTGCGTTCCACTGGATTGCCTTTAGGGTGATACAGCGGAATAAAGGTTTGCTTAATTCCAAGGCAGTACGTAACTTGCTGC
This sequence comes from Nebria brevicollis, assembly GCA_944738965.1. NCBI lineage: Eukaryota > Metazoa > Arthropoda > Insecta > Coleoptera > Carabidae > Nebria > Nebria brevicollis. The sequence goes on along the minus strand of OX122902.1, from coordinate 6,349,452 downwards.
ATGACATCTGATACAAACTGAACTCCGGTATCGCTAATAATCCTTCTAGTAGTTCCATATCTGAGGAATATCTCATTGATTAGTAGGACTGCACAATCAGCAGCTGTCCCCTTCACCAAAAGGAAAAGTTCGATCTACTTGGAAGCGCTGTATTACACGATGAATATCCATTTGTATTTTTCTTCGGTTTACGGTAGAGGTCATACGAGGTCGATCGCTATTACTTCGAATCGTTGAGCAGGGGCTGTTGTCTGCACTAAAGCAGCTGGCTTAAGATTACTTGATTTTCCATTCATAAAAATGTTTCAGGTGCATTTCTACGTACCTCCGCATAATAACTTGTTCAAAACACCAAATTTAGAAATAAAAATTCAATATCACGATATTTAAAGTAAATTAATTGCGAATATTATATCAGGAACAGATACAATAACAATAGACCCGACATCCCAAAAAATTATTCAAATCAAGGTTAATTTAAATAATGGAACAGTAATCAAACCTCTGCATAGAATCGACAATTTAATAATACCAGAATGTGTGACCGTTGCAAAAAATCATCTGGCCTTATCCACAGTAATAACTCCCACAGACATGAAAGATATATTAAACATAGTAAACCCTATTATAGTAGATAAATTTGATAACTCTGTAACATACTCAATCCTACATTTCAATCACAAACAATCAAACAAAATAAAATTTGATACATCCAAACTACGAGCAGACCAAATGAACGCAGATGAAAAATTTGCAATAGATAAATCAAAAAAAGAATATTCAGACATATTTTAATTTGAAAATAACAAGCTTTCATTTACAAACCAAATCAAACATAATAAAAACCGAAGACGAAATTCCGATTTACACTAAAACTTATAGGTATCCGCAAATTATCAAACCGGAAGTTAGCCTAAAAATTAAAAAAATGTTAGATTAAAAAATTATTAGGCCATCGAACTCATCATAGCTTTTACCTATTTGATTGGTTTCAGAAAAACTAGACTCTACCGGAAAGCGCAAATGGCGAAAAGTTGTGGATTACAGGCAAGTAAATGACAAAACTTTTGGCGATAAATATCCCTTACCTTATATAACTGACTTGCTGGATAAACTTGGACGTTGTCTATATTTCACCACCCTAGATCTAGCTTCTGGATTACACCAGATAGGAATGAACAAAGGCGACATATTAAAGACCGTTTTTAACAACGAAAACGTACATTACGAATCTTTAAGCATGCCATTTGGTTTAAAAAAAGGCTCCGGCAACATGGACAATATTTTAAGATGACTAACTAACCAAAAATGTTTAGAATATTTAGACTATATCATTTTATTCTGTACAAATTTGCAAGAACATGATAACAATTTAAAATTAGTGTTTGGCCAACACAAAATTTTAAATTTAAACATTCAACTAGACAAATCAGAAATCCTAAAGAAAGAAGTAGCGTACGTAGGCCATATTGTTACCTCTGATGTTCTTAAACCAAACCCAGATAAAATTGCAGCTATTCAAAATTACCCCATACCAAAAAGCACTTAACAAATAAAAGGATATCTCGGACCCTTAGGTTATTATAGAAGATTAATAAAAGATTTTGCTGAAATTACGAAACCGTTAAACAAATGTATAAAGAAAGACGCAATAATAAATATCGAAAATCTAGATTATACAAAATATTTCGAGACATGTAAAATTTTACTAATTAACAAACCACTTTTACAATACCCTGACTTTACAAAAGAATTTAAGCTAACGTGCGATGCCAGCAATTTAGCAATAGGTGTCGTGTTGTCACCAAGCCACATTGGCAATGTTGCTTACGCTAGTAGAACATTGAACAGATCTGAGATAAACTACTCTACTATTGAGATGGAGCTTCTAGCCATAATCCGGGCTATACAATATTTCAAACCCTATCTTTCCGGACGTAAATTTAAATTTTATACTGATCATAGGCCACTTCAATGGCTATTTTAACTAAAGCAATGTAGTAAAAACCTAATCAGATGGCGATTAAAACATGTTCCTCAAGGAATTTGATTATGTAGTATAAAAAAAAATGAAAAATTAAATATAAATGCCGATTGCTTTAAGCCGCATCCCGTATGGTCATGACACCAACCATAACAAATTAAAAGACACTCAAGATAACTTATCCGCGTTAACACAATATCAAAATTACTTTAGTTATGAAGAAGTAACCAATATTAACAACAATATCATTTTTGAAATAGATGGAAACTTATTCGACGCCCCCTCCAATAATAGCTTTGCACATTGTGTCAGCAAAGATTATAAGGTATCGCTTAAAAACTCTCCAAACAATTCAACAATTTAAATTAAATAAAAACTCAAAATCCGAAAATTCGGATTAAAATATTTCAAAAGTGTAATAAAATATTTATAGTATACCTAAGAACAAAATACCGGTATTTAAATAAACCAAGCAACCTAGTCATAATCTATTGCTTATGAAATTTAAAACATTTTTGTATAAAAAAAAACATCAATAACTTGAGTATCCCAAAATTAGCCTGTGGAAAAGATATGCTAAATTGGTCAAATGTTATGTCCATGTAAACATACATTTTTGAAAATAATGAAATATAAGTAACAGGCTTTAAAACACCAAATAACAAGATAGAAATATAAATGAAACAGACAACACAGATGCATTTTTCAAATGCATAGAAGACAATAGACAACTTGACCCAAAAATTAATAATACGGAAGATAATCTATCTCTTATTGTGGAAGAAGATAAAATTACTGAAATCTTAGAGGATGACGCATCAACTGACAGTGACTATACAATACATTCAATCCAGGAAAATCCTATAATAGGCAGATACTATAATAGATTGCCCTTTAAACCACAGTGCAAAACAAGTTATTATTTCTGAAGTTGGATTCAAACCTGCTAACCCAATTCAAACTAGAAAATGTAAATACAAAAACGAATAGCAATACAATTTTTTTTTAAATTATTAGGAACAAGAAATAACCAATTTTATCAAGGAATCCATGGTACCAAAAATAAAATATTATTTTTCTAGCGAAAATATAAGCCAATTATATAAAAATTGCAGCACTATTCTACAAAAATATTTCAAATATAATACAGAATTCACTTCTGTATTATTTTTGAAATATTTTTATGATTAAATGTACAAAACATTAAGAGGATAACTCTGATGAAGATTAAAACACAAACATTAAATAATTTCCATGAAATAAAAAAACCACAGAGATATTGATGATACAGAAACACGTATAAAGCAACATTATTACTGGCCGACACAACATAAATCAATCCATACTTATATTAAAAATTATATACTTAATCACAGCAATAAAGTAAAATAAAATTTAAATGGCAAAATTCAACAAAATAAAGAATAGGATATAAGCAAATTCAGCGAAACTACAGATATATTTCCGCATATCTCCAAACTTGTACACATAAAAAACAGACAAAAACAACAAAAAAGGTACAATAAATACAAAGCAGAAATTTTTTAAAAATAAATAAAAATTTAAAAACCGCCAAGATAAATACGATTCTCGGTAACACTACAGAAAAATACACGTATGCAACATAAAAAGACCTAGAACAGGAACCTACCAAATTGAAATTCCTCCAAGCTGTTCGAGTTCGGACTCGGACCGACAATAAATCAAAAACAAAACAGAAAACCAAAACATCTATAAATTTGGATATGCAAAATTAGAAAACACGAAACATACATTCATTCATAACTATGAACTGACACAACTTCTTAACGAATATAACGACTAACATATTCAATACGAAAACTTAAAATTAAGTAAAACTAATAATACGATACATGCCAACGAGCTCAACAATCATAATAAAATAATTCTATTCCTACAACTAACCATAGAAAAGAATTTTAAAATTATGAATTATCACTCAAGTAACTCTTAATCCAAAAGAGGCCTTATTGACGGATTAGAAAAATATTCAAATGTGTAACTGATAATTTAGACGCATAGGATGGCGAACGATATAATAAAATTTTACAATTTTAATAATACAGTACGAGATGTAAATCATAAAGAAATAGTTTTAAAATAACGAATCTTACAAATTTATGAAATGGCCAAGAGGAAAATAGACCAAGTAGATATATTATTTGCAAAAGACTTATATAATAAATTAATAACATCCTATAACACTGTTCTGAATATATATAACGACAGATCTATAATATTTTGCAAGTTAAGAAATCTGCAACCCAGTATCATAAACCATGGCGAACTAGTAGTAGAAATATAAAAATATCATAAAATTATAAAAATCAGTTACCATTAAAACCAAATCGCGAAAACATATAAGAATACGAATCACTGTGACAAGTAAATTGCAAAATTGTTTCCTTACGAATTACTAACTTAATAGCTGTTTCTATTAATAACGAAAAAGAATTCGAGCTCTACTACCCTCATCCGTTACCTACCATACAGGAATCATTTAACAATAATAGCCGATGTCAGATACTTACAAATATCGAAAGATAATGAAATTAAACCTATGAGCGACATTTGTAGTCGAGGCAAAGTGAAGAACAAATTTAATTAGACGAAAATTCAAGACGATTTCAATATACAAAGTAAAATATCAATAAAAACCACGTCGAAGTGATACAATAAATTAAACAAAATTTTGGAGTATTTCCCACAGTGGAGAAAGTTACTATAAAATGTCCCCAACGAACCGATTTTATATCATTGACCGAAATATATCTAAATAAAGAATAAAGTTGTGACATTTACTACAAAGAACATAATGTAATGTATCATACTAAAACATATGGCAAACCTATATTTCTACCGGCACTACTATTAAAATTAAATGGCAGTAACATTTGCAACTTTAAAATAAATCTAAAAATATTATAATTAAAAGACATCATAACTAATTAATAAAATAAAGAAGAACAAGTAAACATTCACGTGTCAAGCATCTGAACCATAAAACTATATATAACAATTTTAATTGTTGGTACATGAAATATTTAACTAATAAAAAAAATTATATTGTACATCGTAGATGCCATAGCGCTACCAGAAAGAGCATCATTCTGAGAAGGCAGGAGTTTTTTTTTTATATAATTATAGCGAAACAACCTCCAGGGTCATTACCGCTTTTACATACGTAGATAGGGATGAGTATGCGAGAGAGAAAATGAAATGTATATATATATATATATATATATATATATATATATATATATATATATATATATATATATATATAATAGGATGGTTCATCGGAAGTTGGATAAATGCAGATAATCAGATTACCAAGTTTTCGCTAACGTTTCGATCATATCCTGACCTTCATCAGGGTAAGATCTTCATCGCCCTCGAAAATTGGTTGAGTAATCGGCAAGCCTCGTGTCCGTAAGTGGCAGTGATGTTCATGAAGAAACCCATAATATACTTGGAAATGTGTGTTAACACACATTTCCACGGGGTTATTTTCCGTATATTATGGGTTTCTTCATGAACATCACTGCCACTTACGGACACGAGGCTTGCCGATTACTCAAACAATTTTCGAGGGCGATGAAGATCCTAACTCTGATGAAGGTCAGGTTATGACCGAAACGTTAGCTAAAACTTGGTAATCTGATTATCTGCATTTATACAACTTCCGAGGAACCATCCTATTACATAATTACCTTGGATACGACCAACTACATTTAACATGTATATATATATATATATATATATATATATATATATATATATATATATATATATATATATATATATATATATATGTATATATATATATATATATATATATATATATATATATATATATATATATATATATATATATATATGCTAAGAATAATTTAAGCAGTTGAAAAAGTAACGGATACGGCAGGAATCGAAGCCGCGACCATCGGATTCGCGCCGATCGCTCTAACCAACTCATCTAAGCATCCACTGACCATAACCATCCCTTTCTCAACTGCTTCAATTGCCAAGTGTTAACAAATACGTTCGAAGACTTCACACTGTGATATTGACAACGAATGATTGTAACGTAGGCTACTAGGTACGGAAACCCGCACAGTACATGAAATAGAAATTTTTTAATATAACTATGCAACGAGACGTTCAATATAACGTGAACTTCGTCGAATAGTAATATTAAAAAATTTCTATATATATATATATATATATATATATATATATATATATATATATATATATATATATATATATATATATATATATACATATATATATATATATATATATATATATATATATACATATATATATATATATATATATATATATATAAATATATATATATATATATATAAATATATAAATAAATATATATATATATATATATTTATTTTTCTACATAGTCTCCTTTGAGCCCTATACGTTTCGTCCAACGTTTCTCCAATTTTTATATCCCTTCCAAAAAATAAGTTTAGTCGGGATACTCAAAATAGGTGTTTGTTTGTGAGATGATTGCATCAGTGGAATCAAAACTCTTTCCGCCGAGCCATTTTTTTAAGTTTGGAAACAAGAAATAGTCACTCGGGGCTAAATACGCAGAAAAAGGTGGATGAGGGAGCAATTAATAGCCCAATTTTTGAAATTTCGCCATGGAGACTATACATGTGTGCACTTTTGCATTGTCTAGCAGGAAAATAATTTTTTTCTTGGCCAAATGCGGTCGATTTTTCTTCAAATCGTCATTGAATCGGTCCAATAAGGTGGTATAATATTTACCATTGATTGTTCTTCCCTTTTGAAGGTAATCGTTGTGGATTATATTTGAAATGAAAATTTAACATTAATGAAAGAAATTTGGACATCAAAACTGCTTGAGTTTCTCTGCAGCAGGTCAGAGGGACGGAGAAACGAGAGTATATTGTTAACTCTAGCAGCGTTATTAATCAAATTTACCTCCAAAGTACCTTTAATAGCGGCATTGCGACAATGCAAAATGTTACTAGGACACTGCTCGAAAATATGTTCGAGAATCAGCTTAGTGTTACAAGTGGGGTAGAGCGGTGGATGTTCACCTAGTAACAGATGCTAGTGTGTGAGACAAGTATGCCCAAGTCTCAGACGTGAGATGGCGACTAGCTCACACCTTGTTAGGAGGACCGGTGAGATCCACCGATCCACTGACACCTTTACACGTCGCAAATTACAAGTAGAAGAGTTCCACTCCTCCTGCCACTCCTTAAGACAATGCACAACCACAGCCCTCAACACATCATCGATGCGCAAGGGATGATGGACAACGTATTTGCCATAGGCTGCTCCAAGAGCAGCTCGGTTGGTACAGTGATTACAGGGTATCCCAGCATGTCCGGGTATCAGCATTAGTACGACATCTCTCTGCAGCTTCCGTATTCTATAGATTTTTCCGCGAATGTCCAAAACAGTTGAATCTGTAGAGAATCTGCTACCGATGCCTAGGATAGAATTTAGGGAATCGGTGCGGATGAGCAAGTGACGTCGCTCGTCGATCGCTTGACGGGAGTATCAAGGAGAGTAGAGAATACCGTATGGCTCAGCATTATACACTGAGTATATGGGTGACAGTGTGAACGACTGGGGTACACTGTCAGTTACGTTAGCGCAGCCTGTACTAGAAGCTATCTTGGAGCCATCAGTAAGTGTGTGTGTGTTGAATGTCTGTGTACTGTTGCAATTGAATGAAGAATACAAAGTATATGTCGTTAGGAGTAGAATCTTTTGGAAAGTTGGGCAGCTCCAGGTTTGTCGTTAAAGAAGGAGCTGTCCATGGAGGAATGCTGTTAAAAATTCTCAAAAAAAACAATCCCTTTGGTTTTCATTGATTGTATTTAACAACCTTCGAAGTTTCAATGCAAGCGGATAGAGCGAAGTAGCACTGCAAGTATATTAACGATTCCACACTCGATTATTGAACAATATATAATTGTTTATATGCTGTGTGAGCGAAGGAACCTTGCAGACGTACCTCAATTCAAGTTTGATGTACCTTATGTTAAGTGGCGGTATACCGGCTTCACAGTGAAGGCTTGGAATTGGAGTTATCCTGAACGCACCGGTAACTGTTTGAATGCCAGCATTGTGCACGCTTTCTAGTTTTTTCAAGTGAAGAGCACTAGCAGTGTGCGAAATGATAGCCTAGAAGTATATCCTGCGAAGAACCAGACTGACGTTATGTCGCAGCAGAGAGTCTATGTCGGCTATCCATTTTGTGGAGGAAATATACCTGATAGCATTCAATTACTTTCGGCACTGCGCAGAAACGGTGTCGATTTTTTTACGCCATAAGAGACGTCTGTTGAAAATAACACCTCGGAACTTCACCTAATCCAGGATCTGTACAGTTCTGTCGTAAAGCATCACAACAGAACAGTTGTGTGCTTTACGTAATCGACAGTAGTCGATAGCACAGGTTGTCTCCGAAGACAAACAAAAACCACTGCCCTAACAGTATACGAGAGATTGAGATTACGTGAACATCGCTAGGTCATCGACATAAAGGCAATAATCAATAAAATTGGGAATGTTAGAAACGATGTCACTGATTGCAATCAAGAAGAAAGTTACACTAATGGAAAAGCCCTGGAAGATTCCGTTTAGCAATGTTCGCGAAGAATAGAGAGTTTCTCCAACACGGACGCTGAATGAACGGCGCAAAAGAAAGTTTTCTACAAATTGAAGCAGGTTGCCTCATGAACCACAGATGTGCAATTTGCGTAAATTCCATATCTCCAGGTCTTGTCAAACGCTTTTTCTAGAACAAAAAACACTGCAACAAAATGGTTGCGTTTTGAGATGCTAGATTGAATGACGTTTGTCGGGTATACATTAAGGTCAGTAGTGGAGTGGTGCAGACGAGAGCCACATTGATGATTGTTAATGATATTGTGGGAATCTAGTAGCCATCTGAGTCGGAATTTGACCATGCCCTCGTATATATTAGGCAGATGACATGTTAAAATTAAAGGGTGGTAAGTAGATGCCGACTAAACATTTTTGCCCTTCTTGACGATAGATTCAATCACTGCTTCACGCCAGGCGTGTGTGTGGACATTCTAGACCCAAGGGTGATTAAGAAACTCTCCTATTCATATCTTGAAACGGTCTGGTAGATGACGCAACATTGCGTTAGCAATGTCATCATGCCCGACAGAAGTATTGCCAGCGCGACTGAATGCAAAATAAATGTCTTCGATTGAAAAACTTGAATTGTTCAACTTAGTATTATTAGAGCCAAAGTATAGTGGAACCATCTCAGACTTTTTAGCGCAAAAAATTAAGTGAGTATTTGTCCGAATTGCCAACTGTCTCAAACTGATTTGCTTAAATCTCACAGATCTGATCCCTAATAATGTGTATTTTGCCATTGCCCTGGAGCATTGGAATATGGGAACTCTTCTTGCAGTTGCTGTCAGAATCCCAGAGTATATTGTGGGAATTAAAGTCACCAATAAGAACAAATGGGGTAGGGAGTTGTCGGACCTAATCCTCGAGGTCACTTAGAATCCAGTTGCCATCTGGAAGAACGATTTTGCATATTGTAATATGACTGGGTGTATACTAGGCATGCAACAGCCTGTAACCTTGTCCTGATGTTGACACTTTTTAAAGGTTCAGAAAACTAGAGTACAATTGCAACGCCACGATTTTCACGAACAACAGGATCAACTTCTTTGCGGAGAATATTATATCCCCACATGTTGGAAGTCTCGAGAGGATTTGAGTGACTCTCTTGGATGCAAATAACTCTGGGGTTATGATCAGAGCTTAAAAGATTTAATTCAGCCAGGTGGTTAACGATTCCATTACGATTCCACTGATTGATAAATGGATAAGACATAAAAATGAGGAGAAAGAAATGAGAGAAAAAGAAGAAAAAAAAGGTTTTTTTTTTTTAAAATAAATAATCAGAAAGAAGAAGGCTGCCTTTCCGGGTAATCTCGAAAAGTGTTAAGTCTTCGAGTTCCTCGGCTTGGCCATAGCCAATCGACGTCTGTCTTTGGGCTTTCGGGCATTTTTGAGGGTCTCATTGTCAATCGACATAGCACTTTACTCCGATTCTGATAAAGAAATATTTGTATCCTGTCCTGATAGAACAGACTACGTAAATGTCGAGGCTTCAACATAATATTATATTATATTAAATTGTAATTAATTCCAAAATTTGTATCAATATGTGGCATTTGTTAAACAATATGCTTATTTCAAGTGATAGAGTATGAGAATTTATTTCAAATCTTAATGTTTTTGAATCTTTAGGTATATTTATGGAAGGACTCGATAATCATTGGATTCTACAAGGTATTCTACAGCAGTGCGAACAATTTGACAAAACACCTTTTACTTTGTGTTTGAAGAATATGGTATTTATTTTAGTAGCAGGGGGTACTGTAGGTGGAATTAGACTAATTGTTGTTGAAGTGGCATATAAGAAGCACCAGATTAGCAAGCAAACACAGCTAGAATAAGCAAGACATGATAGATATAAATGGGGTGGTTGTGTAGAGGTAACACATTCAAATTTCTACTTAATTTATATTGTAGCATTTTAGTTAAAAGACTGTACACATAAAATATATTTTATTGCAAAATTCAGCATTCTCCTTCAAAAGTAGCCTTATTTAAATAAGTACATCGGTTATCCACATATTAAGTAGGGATTACTGCTAAAAATACATCCCGCAATGGAATGCACTGAAGTATCTTATTCATAATTATTTGAATAATAGGGATATTTAAATATTCATAGAAAACATCACATATAATTAATTAAAAACATCTGAAAGACGCAGACGAGTGCGCAGCGTGAAGCGCTTCCCTTACTTCTGCGCAATAGATGCAGCCGCGCCAGCCTGAAAGCCGGAGTGCGATCACTCAGGTCAGACTGCAACCGGACACAAATTTACATATATATATATATATATATATATATATATATATATATATATATATATATATATATATATATATATATATATATATATATGTATCCGACATAAATTATTTTGCGAAACCCTGATGGATTTGAGTCAAGCGCGCCAGCTTGAGTCAACCAGGAACCTTTGTCTTTTTTTTTGCCTACCTGTCGATAGGCTATTGCTAGCAAGTGAAAGAGGATGGTCCATAGCACGGACAAGCTACTATGCTTGTATTAGCGTGCTATTTGTGTGATATTTTTCGCTAATACAGGCTTAGTAGTTTTTCCGTGCTACGGACCATTGTGTTTAGTACTCTCGGCGGTGTTTCATTGCAAGGAAAATGACAGTACAACTGGAGCAGCGATACTGCATAAATGTTCTGCTAGAAATTTGCCGACAGCCATGTGTAAGCTATTCTAAAGATTAAGAAGGCTTTCGGTGACGATTCTATGGATATCACATAGATTAAGAGGTGATACAATCGGTTTAGAGTCGGAAACAAAACGGTGGAGAGCGAGTCACGCTCAGGACGTCCACTAATAGGCCGAAATGACAGATTACGCACCAAGAGTTCAAAAAATTAACAAAGAGTACTACAGGGATGGCATTCGTCGCCTAGTTGAAGCTGTGTGGCGCCAAAGATCGAAGTTGTGGTCAACAGGAAATTGGTGTTTCCTTCAGGACAATGCTCCAGC
>OX122902.1:6307783-6332783 GCA_944738965.1 Nebria brevicollis | reverse complement strand
TATATATATATATATATATAAAACAAATATATATATATATATATATATATATATATATAAATAAAGATATATATATATATATATATATATATATATATATATATATATATATATATATATATATATATATATATATATATATATATATATATTCAATAAATATGAAAAACAAATGTATGTTATATGTATACAAACATAGATGAAGTCAACGTTGGCGTACTGGGTTTTCAGCGAGTTTCTCAAAACATTGCTTGTCGTGGTAGATGGTGACCCTGCCTATGGCCGTGAATCCTACCTCCGCCAGGAAGTTCGAAGTTCCAGCGTCGCTGACGGCCATGTATTTAGTTTAAGTCAACGATAAGGCAACGGTCCACTGTATCCGGGAATCCAGGATATTGCAGCATTTGCCAGGAGGAAAGAGTATCCGACCAACGGTCCACCGGGCAGTTCCTCTAGTTTGCATTGACGAAACAAGTCACGATGCTGTTATCTACGGTGCATCTCAATGTTTAAATTATTAGCGGTAGCCTTCGGATACCTCCCACGCAGTTCGCAGCAATCCAGAGCTATTTACTAAATAAATCATTGAACTGACACAAATAGCTTACCGAGTGAGCAATATCGGGTCTCGTTGCTATTGCAGGTACATCAAGGTACCTAGAATTAATCGGTAAGAAAAATCATGCTTTTGGCTTGGGTCACCTATTAATAGTTTTGAATTTGAGACCATCAGTGTTACGAGAGGGTGTCTCGAACTTAGACGCTCTACGATAAGTAAGTCTCACCGTTTCTGCGGTTGTTTTGGATTCTTCTCTATGCGGTCTTCACTGGTCTGATTGTTAGAGAAGATAAGGATGTCGTCTACATACAGTAGCACGATAGTCTTCTGGGCGGGGTCCACATAAATGCAGATGTCCAAGCTGTTAGCGTTCAAACTGATGCTCGGCTACACCTTGCCAATCTCCACGTTCCATTGTGGAACGGCTTAGCGCAGCCTGTAGAAAGCCTTTTTGAGTTTGCAATCTTTTTAGCTACTACCTCGAAGGTCCAAAAAACATTGTCCCGATATTTAGACATCCAATGTAGCATGTCATCCAGAAGTGCAACAGTGTCCATATAGATGTCCTCATCGATATTGCCGTTGAGGTTTGTGGCAGCAATGTTTAGTTTTGCGGCGAGAGTCATAAGTAAACTCAATGAGTCGAGTCGGGCTACAGGAGCAAACGTGTCGTGAAACTCCATGGCAGGTTTTTGCAACCAGTCTTGTTTGGCATGCTATCTTCTATCGTTGAGATATCAGCCATCGATCTCTCTAGGGTGATGTGTCATCCTGAGGTTCAGTGACTATCGACTTAAGATCCACGTCCTCGTTTATCTTGCGTAGGTTTTGTTCAATGATGATATTTTCGGTCGAGTAGAGGTCTTCAAAGCTATCGCGTCCATTCCTCGTATCCGCAGAGACGATCTTTTCGTCATTTATCTCATGTCATGCCTCATCCAATAACGTGAGGTCTCTTACAGTATGCATTTTTCTCTCGCGTGAAATCCAGTTCCAGCCTTTGAACGAGGTTGTATATCCGACAAAGATTCCTACCAACGCATTCGTCTCGAACCTACCCGTGCCTGCGGTTTCATCCTGCATGCGGGCATTGCGGCCAAAATCTAGAAGGCGGCTCAGTTGTGATGTTTCGTTGGTCCATGGCTTGTAGGGTATTTCTTCGCCCAAATTGTTTGTCTCACACCGATTGCGTAGGTGATTTGCTGTAGCGCTGCCTTCGCCCTAGAAGGAGGAGGAAAGTCTGAACTCAAATAGCACGCACCTTGCAGCCTCCACCAAGGCCCGGTTTTTCCTCTCGGCCACTCCGTTCTCTTGAGGGTTGTAGACGGTGGTGAGTTGACGCTGGATACCATAACTTTTCAGAGTGTCGTCTATCTTGCTGTTCAGTGACGTTATCGCTCTGTAAGGCCTTCACCTTCCTTCTTGTCTGTGTTGCGACGAATATTTTGTACTCCAGAACTTAAATCACACAAGCGCGACTGTAATCGCCAATGAAAATTACGAAGTATCGCGACCTGCCTTGTGCTTCTATTCTCATGAAGCCACATATGTCGCTGTACACAATGTCCAGCAGTTCACTTGCGCGTTTGTTCAGCTCTGAAATGGAGCTCGGGTTAGCTTACCTGCTACACACGTTTCGAATACTCACAATTTCGAGTCCAAGTGCGGTATCAATTTCTTCTGGACCATGAGGGACATTTCGTGTTAGTTCAAGTGTCCCAGCTTCTGGTGCCATTCGTTGACGTTATGTTATTCCTTCGAAGATAGAATATATATTCTCAAAGCTGCCTCTCAACCTCTCGCGTGGTTCTTCCTACCGGCATTTGATTGCACTGGATGGTGCTTCGTTCATTTCCAGGTTCTCGCGTGTTATTCTTCGATGAGTTTCCCTCTTAAGGTGTCGATGTCTGAATATTTAACCCTGGCCGTGACTGCACATCTGAAATTTTCAAAGGAGTCTGCAAGACTAGTTAAAAACTTCACGATCAACAACTTGTCCTTTATTGAAAGGCCCATATTTTTCTGTTGGTCGAAAGTGTCAAAGAAAGCTGAAAGATACTCACTAAAGTCTTCTCCAACGGTCATTTTGCTCTGCGTCAACCGTTTTAGTTGTGTCATCTTCCTGGCTGCACTTTTCGAGGCGTATGCTGTCCCCAACTTGGTCCAGATTTCTTGGAAAGTCGCGCTTCGTCGTACCTGGTTAAGCTCCGAAAGGTTGCTGACAAAGCTGAGATCCGACTTCGCCTGCCTGTTCTGTGTGATACAATTTGTTTCTGTCATGCGAGCCGCAGCTAGTGCTGCCACGCCCGCGTTCTCTTTGATTTCGGGTTTTGGTTGTTCCTTGCTGACGTATATCCAAGTGTCGTTTTTCAGCAGCACGGCTGCGATTTGCACGTTCCATGTCTCGTAGTTGTGCTTGAAGAGTGGCTCGATTCGAAAATCGCCGTGAACCATGTTTTTGGAGACCGAAAATTTTAAGCAAAGAATATTTTTCTTAATCTCACTGACACTTGAGTGCTACCATGTTTAATGAAGCCAATTGAGGTATTAAACTTCAAATGTATTAAATAAATTCGTTTTAATAATTAAGATTTGGTTTTACTAATCCATACCAAGCTTCTGGGCCCATAACCGGTCAGGATTATTTATGTGGATAAAATGAGGTTCAAAAACCAATATTTTGAAACATAAATTAACTATATTCATGGTCTTATTTTAAAAATCAATACAATTACGTGTTTTTGTCTTAGCGACAATCAACAAATCAATAAATATGAAAAACAAAAGAAACTTCTATGTTAACAAACATGGGTGATGCCATAGTTGGCGCCTGTTTTAATTAAACGAATGGCGCGAAGTCCTATCCAAATATTATGATTACACACATTCAATAGATATACATAAACAATTCAACAAAAATTAAATTATTGTGCAAATAGAATAATTAATCCTATGACACAGGTCAAATTGACACGCAAAAAGTATACGTTCATGTTAGTTCTTTGTTGCAGCATAAGTAACTGTATGGAATCGCGCCTAACGGCATTAAAACCAACAACATGTGAACTCTCCCAAAGACTTTATATAAAATTATCTATAAACAAATGTCATTTACTAATTCTCTGTGCAATATAAGTAGTAAAAGCAAAGAAACTAGTTAAGCTGAAAGAAAAATTTTTTTTCATTAAATAACCAGAGCATGTCGTAGATCATAGATAAAAAAATAAAGATGAGACAGTCACGTGTTAAACTTCAGAATAGCGTTCTGCGCTCTCTAGTTTACCCGCTCCAGAACTAAACTGTGAGCGCTCGATTTGAATCGAGTTTCATTCATACCTATATAGAAAAATAGAAAGCTTACAATTATTTTGTTCCATCTTATAATAGATATATAAGATGAAACAATACAATTCTCAGCTAGTATTTCTAATGTAATGAAACAAATAATTTATCGTATACTTAAATATATTTATTATGCACACAATACACATAATTAATTTCTAAACCTATACATTAAAATAGTTTAAAAAATAAGCTTCATTTTGAACGTAAACGTAAAATATTTCATTTTTATAAAATAAAACACACTCGGTTAGTTTGAAATAATTTTTCATCTACGATACGTATTTCGGTTACTACGCCATCATCAGATATTTAATCGTTTCAACTCCACACAATTTAACTAATTCCTACTTCCAATAGGCTTCGATAAATCTGTCCACCACAGGATTTGGCCTGATACACAAAATTAAACACTCAAAAATACAACGCGGGTACAAACAGATACAACGAACGAGCGAGCAACAAAGTGTTGGAATGTCAGAAACCAAAAGAGACTGAGTAGATAAAATAGATCTCTTTTATATCAGCCAGACCCTTTTGGAAGGGGCAAATTAATACCTGTAGTGACATCTAGTTTACCCGCTCCTTCAACTAAACTCGTCCCAATGTCACCCATCTAACTGTCAGGCCACTGTCGTAGATGTAGCTTTCGAGTATAATACTTAAACTGCATTACACATTGGAAAGTATTATTAATGAAACTAATACAGTGAAAAATAAAGACAGAAGTTGACGGTTGATAGAGGCAGTGGCTATGACCATCGGAAAATTGCAAGGTAAATTAAAATATTGAGATTACGATGTTTATTAAAAGAAATGATACTTGGATGGTATTGGCCTTAACTTTGTAAAACTCCATTATATACAGAAGGAAAAACACTACTTTGTTTTAAGGTTTTACACAAGTTTATTATTTTAATAGCGACAAGTTTCACCACAGTGTGGCATCTTCAGACTAAGTGATTAAACTAAAGTTACATCTATATTTATATACAATCATAAGAGGTTACAATTTTAAGTGTAATAAAGGAGAATGGGACAAGTCTATCTGTTCATTAAGGCAGACTTCTTCTGTATTGTCAATCTTAAAATTTTAATGATTCTCACTGAATACCTATGCCAATATCGGCATATAACAAAGAATTAACCACAATAAAACAAATTGCCTACAAAAATAACTATAATACTATAAGTAATAGATAACAAACTGTCTAAACAGAAACACAAAAAAGCTATTAAATTATTATACCCACCCCAACCAAAAGATATTGCCTATAAATCGATTACTTACTATAAAAACATATCAAATAAAATCGCTGACCATATTAAAACCAACAATACCACAATTTCCTTCAAAAATAATAAGAATTTATTTAAATCATTGTGCAACCATAAAGAAAAAATAGACAAGTTTAAAAAATCAGGTGTTTATAAATTAAGTTGTGATCAGTGTAACTGTGTATATATTGGACAAACTGGCAGAAATTTCCACACGCGTTTCCAAGAACATTGTCGCTCATATAAACTGAATAAATCGGATTCCACATTCGCAACTCACCTTCTCACAACAAGACACCATCTTTCTGAAAATAACCGACCAACTATACTGCACATAGAAGACAAAGGATTAAAATTAAACTACCTGGAAACATTAGCAATATATAAATCCATTGACAATACTGAATAAATCTGCCTTAATGAACAGACAGACTTATCCCTATCTCCTTTATTACACTTAAAATTGTAACCTCTTATTATTGTAAATAAATATAGATGTAAATTTAATGTAATCACTTAGTCTGAAGATGCCACAGTGTGGTGAAACTAGTCGCTATTAAAATAATAAACTTGTGTAAAACCGTAAAACAAAGTAGTCTTTTTCCTTCTGTATGAAAAGAAATGATTGCTAAAAACTCCATAAATTGACAGTTGAACTGTAAAATAAAGTTATATATCCAGATGACTCAAAATACAAAAGTATTTAGTGCACTTGGGAAGAAAAACAAGCAAAATTTGGTTAACTATGCTTACTTCGGTTAGTAAAACGCAGTGGAGGATATGTAATAGTGCTGCTGTTATTGGAAAGTTACACTTAATTGATGGCATCATGGATCATAGTCTATATAATCATCTTAAAAAATATTTCTTTCTGACCACGGTAAATATGGGTGCCAAGAGAATCTTCATATTCATGAAAAACAATGATCCAAAACATGGCACCGAATACTCCAGATTATGTATCCATTTTAATACACCAAGCTTACTAAAACGCATTCACAATCACCAGACATTTTTAAAAATGAGCATTTATTGGTTTAAGATGAAAAATAAATAAGAAAGAGGCTAATTTCCAATATAAACTATTTGAAAGTTGAGCAACAAGAAGATTGGGATTGAATTTCAACATCTGTTTCGGTATATTTGGTAAATTTTAGACTAAAATGACGCCGTACTTTTATTAGAGCTCTATAAATATCCATAGAGATATTCATTTTTTTGTAAATTTGAAAGTATTATTACTATTTGTTATTTGTGCGAATACTTCTTCCACAATAATTTGGAAAGTTATATTGGTTTCCAAGTTTTGTTCCATTATAATATTATTTTGATGAATTGTTTTGGTAAATTAAATGAAGCGCCACATATTTTAATTTCTGATCTATCTTCATTAGTTGTTCTGTAAATATAGTAGAATAATATATATATATATATATATATATATATATATATATATATATATATATATATATAAATATATATATATATATATATATATATATATATATATATATATAAATATATATATATATATATATATATATATATATATATATATATATATATATATAATTTCTAGGTTATTCTGTTTTTTACTTTCTTACGCATTATAAATAAGTTTTTTTATCATGAAAACTGTCGATCTCGATATTTTAATGGAAATATACAAACATTTTTGAAAAATTGCAGAAACCGCAAAAAAGTTTGTAGTTTCATAATTTTATCATCAACCGTTTAGGCTGTAGAGTGCTCACACACAAACAAACAGACACACACACATAGACGGACATCATACCAAAATTGGTAAGAATCGTTTCAGGGAAGGTCAAAACTTATATTTCCGTTAAAATCTCAAGATCGAAATTTTTCATGTTTACAATTCTTAATTATACTGCTTGTATGAATGTCAAAACGTCTAATACAGTTTATTTTTATTTGTAAATTTTGTGAAAAATTACACACGCATCGCAATGCGACAAAAATGTCTCCACATATTATCAAATGTTATAAATGTCCTTCGAATTGTAAAATCGGACTTCGCCATTATGATACAATTGCTTTAAAGTAAATTCTAATATTAAAAGACGTACTACACCAATTTCTAAATTAAAGCCCGGGAAAGTTACCGAAAGTGAAGATGAAGAGAGCTTCAGTTTATCTTTATATGTTTCAGTTTTATCATGTTACGTTGATTGAGAGGAAATAAATGAAGAAGTGAGATATTTTTCATTATTTATAATTATTATTTATTTCTGTTTACTTTCTTTTATTACTGCTTGCTTAAACATTACTATCAAATAAGAAATTCGCTAAGTTATTGTTGGTTTTTATATGATTTATACGTTTTTTGATAGGCCACATTGTATTGCGAAATATCAAGAGCAATATATACCACTGGTATGCCGCTAGCTATTCTGGAGCACCTTTTGTGGATTGATGCCTTTCATTTATTGCGACCATCATACGTACCGCCGACAACAAAAGTATTGTCTACAACAGTTTTGGACAAAGAATTCAATATCATTAAGCAAGAAGTTGATGAGAGCATTAAGTCTTCCAGAATCTGCACATAGTTTTAGATGGTTGTTCTAATATCCAAAATGAAGGTATTTTAAACTTTATCGTATATACCCCAAATCACTATTTTCATTCCCTAGTCGAAACGTTAACGAATAGGCACACATCTGAATATTAATTGTATGAAATAACAAAACTTTTGGAAGAATTAGGCCCGCAGAATCAGATAATGCAGCGATAAAGGTAAAGTACGAACGATTGTTGAAACAAACATGCAGCAATATCATTTGGATTAGATGTTTGGCCGATACCCTTAATTTACTCGTCAATGATATTTTAAAAATATAGAGCGTATCTCAATCTTTTGATAAGACATTTGCGATTATCAGAACAATTAAAAAATCCCAAATTATGACAGCTAGTTATATACAAGTCAGTCTAGAAAAACAAATACATGTCTCCTTACACTTACCTGTTAAAACAAGATGGGGCATCTACTTACAATCTGTTAATTATACGTATGTTTTTACACGCACTCTTTTGATTTTCACGTAAGTATAATTGACTTATTGTAATCGTATCGGAATAAATCGTATTTATCCTATGCATAATAAGTCTTACTTCAAACAGGTAATGAGCCGAAGAGATAAAGCTTACACGAACGATTTATTATACCAACAAGTTAGAAAATTGGATAAACTGCAAAAACAGAAAACACGCCAAGAATTCATTTACAAGGACAGTGTTATTAAATAAATAAAATTATGACACTTGAAAAACGCAAATGCAAGCCTTGTTAATCAACGATGAGTTTTGGTCTTTTGTCAACGGTGAATTTGTAAACCCGGAACCAAACGTCCACAATCGGACTTAATTCTGTCGATATGTGCGTCGGAATTAAAACAGGTAAAGGGATGTCCGTCATCGAGAAACATGTGGAATAAACTCGATAGAACATATCAGTCAAAGGGTCCTGCCAGAAAGGCGATGCTTCTCGAACCACTAATACAACAGCGTATGGAAAATAACGGTGATGCACACGAACACTTTCACAAATTTTTCGATGCCGTACATAAATTAAGCGAAATGAACGTGTAACGGTACACCGTTTTTGCACCGTTCCGACTAGAATAGTTATCTTATTTTTATGTTTATTTTTTATCATGTAATATTATTTTTTTGGTAAATATTTTGTTCCTAAACACATTTGTTTATTATAACTTTTCGTATTTCATATTTATTTTCGTCGCTCGGAATAAAACACATTCAAACAGAGTTATCCCCGTTTATTCGTCCGTCACTGCACCCCAGAACGGACCTAAAGTCTATACATCGGCGCAGAAATATACAACGCCACTGCCGGCGCAGAAATATACAGCGCAACTGCCCCTCCACTGCTAAGGCAGCTGCGCTATGATACCGATCTGCTATAAAAGGCGTTCCACAAGCTCACATAGCAGAGAATATAACATCGCTCTGTGCTCCAAACCAGCCGTAAACACAGTGAATGTTTAGTACAACCATTGTTTGCTGATCACAACAATCAGGTACTATCACAACTAAAAACATTCAACAGTTACAATTAACAAACGACAATCAATCAATCAAGTTGATTGCAATGCATTGTAGTATTGTATCAAAATAGTTGATTGCAACAATACCTCCTGCTTATCTACGCGTACGAGCGGTGCTCTGTTGTGCTGTGCTGTGCTGTGCTGTGCTGTGCGGTGCGGTGTTCGTGCGGTGCTGTGCTGTGCTGTGCTGCGCTGTGCTGTGCAGTGACGTGCGGTACTGTGTCGTCGTGCTCTGCGTGTATCATCAGTCAAAAGTATTGTTGCCCCCTGGTCGAGCGCCGGGCCCGGCCACAGGGTCAATGAGGTAGGGTGCGGCCGGAGCGACACCTCCGTCGCGCTTGTGCTACATCTGTGCAGCATATCAGGTGAGCCCGAGCCCAAGCGGCAACATGACCGACCCGCACCTCTCGCCTGTTACGTTACTCCATGAACCCACCACCAGTGAACAAATTTCACTACTCCTAAACAAGCAGATGACGTCCACTCTATCTCCTGATGAGAGCCGAGTCCTCATTATTCTTTTACACGAGAAATCTCGTCTTCTTGAAGAAAAGCTGGATCAGGCCATGATA
The DNA here is from genome assembly GCA_944738965.1 of Nebria brevicollis. NCBI lineage: Eukaryota > Metazoa > Arthropoda > Insecta > Coleoptera > Carabidae > Nebria > Nebria brevicollis. The sequence goes on along the minus strand of OX122902.1, from coordinate 6,322,941 downwards.
TTGATCCAGACATTCACTAACTCGAAAATGGACACATCTAACTTAACAGAAACTAACTCTCATGACTCTCAACACGACTCCTACAGTTCATCGACAATGGCCGACAGCGATTCAGCAGCCTCGACAATGGACGGCTCCCTCAAATTAAAATCCAAAATCAAGCGTAAACGTTGTACCGACCCAATCACTATTTCAAACAATAAGAGACCTAGTTCCCAATCAACAACTCAATCCACCTCATTCCCAGCTGATAGTTCTCCCCCAAACAAATTACCTAAAAGGCGTGCAGACATTCCTCTAAGACAACAAGACCCAATCCACAATCATCCATCACCTAGCAGAAACAACATCCCAGCTCCTCCTAACCCACCCACGGCTGAATCTAAAAAGATTCCACCAATTATTATTCGCACCAAAGTCAACACCCAATCTATCCTAAGAGATCTGAAATCACACAAAATCCAAATAGTGAGCGCAATTAACAAAAACGACTGCATTATACTCAACGTCCAATCCGCCAACGATTTTAGAACAGCAACGAAACACCTTGAAAAAGCAAAAGTGCCATTCCACACATATCAGCTGCAAGAAGAAAAATCATTAAAAGTTGTAATACGCGGGATACCGGAAGACATTCCAGTGGAAGAGATAATGGCAGAATTAAAACAATTACAATATCCTGTTCTAAATGTAACCCGTATGAAAAGCGGCCCAAATCGAAAACCACTACCCCTAGTAATAGTACAGCTAGACAAACCCCATGGTAAGGAAATCTTTAACCTAGAGTTCCTTATGTTTATGAAAATCCGAGTTGAATCTCTACGCTCCTCTGCAAGAATCAACCAATGTTTCCGCTGCCAGAAATTCGGACATGGCTCCAGCAACTGCTTTGCTAATCCAAAATGTGTAAAGTGTGGTAAAGGTCATCTAACTGTTACCTGCACAAAACCACCTCAAGATGAGCCGAAATGCGCAAATTGCGGTGGTCCTCACACTGCTAACTACCGGCGTTGCCCAGAGGTTCCCACCAGAATCCAACCTACCAATCAACCAACAACCACTCCTGTAGCAACCCAAAAACAAGTCCATCAATCCTCAACAATTACTTCAAAACCTGTAACCCAAGCAATCTCCTATGCCAAAATAACTCAAAACAGTAAAGTACCCCTCCTTCCAGTAAAAACCCCTCATGTACCAGCCCCAAACCAGAATAAACCTAACGCGGACCAAATAATGAACAATGCCGAAACCGCTCTTCAACTCATGAAAGAACTACAATCAGCAACAAACCAAATCGACTTCATGGTCATAGTCCTAAACACTATCATAAAAAACCACCAACATGAGTAACACGCCGACTACACCAGATTCCCTCAACATGGTCTTCTTCAATGCAGATGGAATAATGAACCAAACTCTGGAAGTGCGGGACTTCGTAAACCTTCACAATCTTGACATCTTGTTATTAAACGAAACCCACACAAAACCATGTAACAAAATCCACATCCCCAACTACAGCCTCTACAGAAACGACAGATTACAAGGTGCCAAAGGGGGCACTGCAATTTTCATCAAGCGCTCTATAGAACACTACGTTGTGCCAACACCGCAACTACAACATATGGAAGCCTCCATCATAGAGGTAAAACTAGCAAACGCAGCCAATCTCCGCTTAATCTCTGCCTATAACCCTCCAGACAAACGCATCCTTGACGTTGACCTTGATAAACTATTAATCGACCCCACTCCTACCATCCTAGCTGGAGACTTAAACTCCAAACACCCCTCCTGGAACAGCAGAAACATAAATCTCAATGGCAAAATCCTTTACTCCTACATCACACGCAAACAACTTGCAATATCCAGTCCCTCCGAGCCCACATTATATCCTAAGGCAGGTGGACGTCCAGACATTATTGATATTGCGATCATACAGAACCTTTCCCTAAACCACAATATATACACCATGTGCGCGCTAAATTCAGACCATAATCCAGTGAAACTTGAGCTTTACCCTACCAACCTACACCCAAATAACCCGTCCCTCAAGAGAAAAATTTCTTGGCCAAAATTCGAGATTGAATTCGAGAAGAAAGTAACTGTGCCACAAAATATTGTCGATATAATCACCCTAGAAAAGACTGTGGATGTGTTCACTCACTTAATCCAAACAACCATGTTCAACTCCGAAATTTCATGCAAACCAGCTCTTACACAAAACATACTTCCTCTCAATATCAAAAACCTGATACGCGCAAAAAATAAGGCTCGCCGCCATTGGCAACGCTACAACAATCCTGACAGCAAAACAAAATTTTACAAACTAAAAGAAGAAGTGACGGCACAACTGATTGAATACCGCAACACCGAATGGAACGAAAAACTCAAAAACCTTTCTACCACTGACAACTCGATATGGCAAACCATCAGAAGTCTGAAAAATAAAAAATCACCAATCCCTCCAATCCACAGTGCTCGAGGTATTGTGTACAAACCTGAAGACAAAGCAGAAGCATTCGCAGACAGCTTGGAGCTACAATTTAGCCCAAATTTCGACAGAGCAGACGTAAATCACATCGAAAATATCCACAGTCGTCTTCGACAACTCCTGAACCAAAACACCCAGGAGAGAATCCTATTTACAACCCCATCCGAGATTAAGCAAATCATCAAGAATTTGAATCCCCGCAAAGCCCCGGGTCCTGACAGTATCCCAAACAAGGCACTCAAACTACTCGGCAAAAAAGGCATTGCCACACTCACGGCCATATTCAACGCTGCACTCAAACTTCTCCATTTTCCAACGCAATGGAAGAAAGCCTCAATCATTCTCATCCATAAATCTAACAAAAATCCACTATTCCCAGAAAACTACCGCCCCATCAGCTTGCTCTCATCTATTGGAAAAATCTTCGAAAAGATCCTACTCACTAGAATTCAAGAAGAAACTAACAAACTTAAAATACTTCCGAACGAACAATACGGATTCAGGGCAAGACACTCAACAGTACATCAACTACTGCGGGTCGTCGAATTCATTACCGATGGGTTTGGCAAAAACAGATCAACAGGAGCGATATTCCTTGACATATCAAAAGCTTTTGATAAAGTGTGGCATAAGGGTCTCCTATACAAAATGGGATCTTTCAAATTCCAACTACCTATAATCAAAATACTCCAATCATTCCTTTTAAACCGTAAATTCCAAATCAAAATCGACAACATTCTCTCCACTACTCGAACCATGACTTCCGGAGTCCCACAAGGCTCTATTCTCTCCCCACTACTATTCAACATTTATACAAGTGATATCCCGAAAACAAACGATCACAACCAAATAACTGCACTATATGCTGATGACACAGCTATCCTTACTCGATCCTGGCAATCTCCTATAATAACAAGCAAACTCCAGGCCCAAATATCCAACCTAGAAGAGTGGTACGACAAATGGCGCATAGCCATTAATCCTGCCAAAAGTGCCGCTATTATGTTCTCACGCCGCAGAAAAACCCCGACAACAAACATCAACATGTACGGTACGGAAATACCATGGTCAAACTCTGCAAAGTACCTCGGCATTCTACTCGACCGCAGTCTCACCTGGGCACAACACACGAAGATCCAGAGCACTAAAGCTGCCTCCGTTAGGACCCAACTATATGCGCTCATGGCACGAAACAACAAATTAAGCATAGACAACAAGTTGCTCATATACAAAACCGTTATGAGACCTATAATGACGTACGCTGCTCCCGTCTGGGGATACGCAGCAAAATCACACCTGGCCCACTTACAAGTCATCCAAAACACGACATTGCGTATGATAACAGACGCTCCGTATTTTATGCGGAATACCCAAATTCACCGGGACCTAAAGATCCCAACGATCAGGCAATACATAAAAGAACAATCCGAAATATTCTTCAAGTCTCTGCAAAATAATCCAAACGTCACAATACGTCAACTGGACGATTATGACGAAAATCACGAGCGCCGCTACGCAAGACCCAAAATGATCTTGCGCAACTAGCGCTGCAGCAATCTGCTGCCTCAAACTTCCACAAAAGTCAAACATCAGATGACGGAGGTATGGGGCAAGACCCCGGTACTCCATTGAAGCCATATGATCAAAGTCAAAGACATAGCAGAGAACGCTCCTGGCTCACATCGAGGAAACATCACTCACTACCTACCTGAAACTGGGTTTTCTCTGTTGGTTCCTACCGCCAGACCGCGAACGGGTGTACTCGTTCATTACCAGACCGTGAACGGGTGTTCTCGTTCATTACCAGACCGTGAACGGGTGTTCTCGTTCATAAGCTACCGTGAACAGGTGTTCTCGTCCATTACCGGGTGTACTCGGTCCCTAACACCAGATCGCCGACGGGTGTTCTCGTTTGCCAACCTTATCTCTACCTACCGTGAACGGGTGTTCTCGTTCATTACCTGGTGTACTCGGTCCCTAACACCAGATCGCAGACGGGTGTTCTCGTTTGCCAATCGACTCGAGCTACCGTGAACGGGTGTTCTCGTTCATAACCTGGCGTTCTCGGCTTTTTTATACCGTCCAGACCAGTGAAGTGAGCTAGAATCGACCTCCGAACCGCGGTGATAATAACGACACGTTTCGATAAACAAGCCGTAATACAGTCGGGTAGCTTTTTTGTGTAGAGGGTGGCCTGATCTTGAAATCATATGGATTTTCATTTGTGTTCGTCTTAGTATAAGTTTAGATATAAGAATTTCTCTATATTGTTTAGAATAAATATTGTATTTAGTTTGTTATTTGTAAATATATCAACATTGTCGTGAATACAAAACACGCCAGCTTATACTGATACCGTCCTCTCTTTCATTGATCCTGGCACCGCTGAGTTTTAATCCGCGCGAGAGAAGTCAGACCGTTACAAACGTAGAAATGAATCAAGATTTGCTATCGGTTATGTTATTGCATAGTTTACCACGTAGTTTTGCAAACTTTCGGTGTGCAATTAAAACGCGGGATGAATTGCCAGCTCCTGAATATCTGCGCGTAAATATCATAGAGGAATGTGATACCCATAGTAATGATTCACTCAAAACTCAAGATGCAATGTTATTACAGAAAATGGACAGAAACGTAAGTATATCAATAAAAACCAACCGAAGAAACACGTGAATACAGACGCCAGTTCAAACGAAAACGGAAACACGAAAAGCAATAAAAGAGAAAAGTTTAATTGTCAATGTCATCGTTGTCGAAAACTCGAAAACAAGGCCATCGCTGGAAGTCCTAAGAGTGATCATCAACAAACTGGAAAACCGATGGTGTAAGTTTACGAGCTTCAGAAGCCTTCATAAATGAAAACAGCTCTACCAATTGCTGCCTAGACAGTGGCTCCACTAGCCACATATATAAGGAATTGGAATATATCGACGCTCAAAACCGGACATGATAAATTGAATTTGGCTAATAAGTTTCAACGGATATTCAATCCAAAGGTACTGTGTCTCTTTTGGTTAATTTTCTCGGTACTGACACGAGGGTTGATCTTAAAAATACATTACATGTTCCCTATTTAAGATCAAATTTCGTTTAGGTCGCTAAAATTACGGACATTGATTATCATGTATATTTCACATAACAAGAAGCTCTGGTAATTGATAAAGAAGGTCAAACGAAACTGATCGCTCAACGCATCAATGATTTATATTATTTCTAAGATGTTTCTAGTAACGAATGCAAGATCGCGGAATTCGAAAAAATGGTAATAGATGATCTCATGTCATGGCATCGGAAACTTGGTCATTTGAATCTATCTGACATTATCAATGCTCAACGAAAGAAAGACGTGACCGGTTTAAATTTTACTATTTCTAATATAAAGTTTGAATGCAATTATTGTTTACAGGGAAAATTGACATGAACTCCTTTTCCCAACGGATCAAAATGAAATTCAATGTTGCTGGAACTCATTCATTCGCACCTGTTAAAACATGAAAACATTAAATTAGTATAAATTATAATTGTTGAGTAGGCTTTGAATAATGTTTTATAGTATGAATGTTTTTATGTATGTTGTCATAGAAACGGCAACTAATAATACCATTGTACACACGATAATATTGAAAAAAATAAAATAGTTCGTTTTTTGCTTTATTCTGTGATTGAGGTTTATTTACTATTTAAAACCATATTGAGTTTTTTATCAAGCTGAACGCAAAATCTTCAACATGGTAGCAGAGCGTAGTTCGCTTTGATTGTGTAAATACGCTTGTATGTATCAACAAGGATTGCATATTCTGCCATCTTTTAAACACATTCTTTTTTTCTTGATTCGTACTTGACGTGAATTTTTGCAATAATTTGAGCATGGATTTTCACGGGATTGAAAAGTTACGAGGAGCTGAGAACTGGAACATTTGGAAGTTTGCTGTGAAGAATTTATTGCGTGGAGTTGAAGGAGCTCATGAAGTTTGTATTGGTGAAATAGAAAAACCAATTCAGTTGGCAAAAAATGCTACTGTAGAACAGCAGGAGGAGTACAATGCTTTGTATAAAGCATGGGATAAAGCAGAGCGTGCTGCGAGTCAAATTCTAGTGAAAAGTCTAGAATCGAAAGTAATGGCACTCTTGGTCACCTGCGAATTTGCTAGAGATATGTGGCAAAAACTACATACAGTATTTGAGCAACAAACTAAACAAGCTGTTCATACTGTACAAGCAGAGTTTTTTGGATTTAGCATGTCTTCAGGCGAAGATATGGTCTCACATATAGCAAAATTTGAAGGATTAATTTTGCGAATGCAGCAACTTAATGTAAAACCAAATGAGTCTTCACAAATGGTTAAACTATTGGACACGTTACCGGATGAATATGAGAGCCTTCGTCAAGCATGGTGGGCGAGACCTGATGAATTACAAACATTTGCGAATCTCATTGGACTTCTGACATCAGATGAAAAGCGTCGCATGCAACGTACTGCGAAAAAGGAAGAAATAATAGCTTTGGTAGCAGCAAAAGCAAAATTTCAAGGTAGTTGTGGAAATAGTAATACAGCCGGTGGGAATCAAAAAGGATTCTTTAAAAAACTAAACAAGCATACGACTGAAAAGTCTCAGGCCAAAAAGGCGACATTCAAATGTTATGGTTGCGGTGGTACAGGTCACATAATTGTCCATCTAAACAAAGCAAGTTTCAAAATCATGATAAATCGTCTCATGATAAGAATGAACAGGCTTTTATTAGTGAAGTTATGAATGTTGAAGTAGACAACGACTTATGGATAGTTGACTCCGGAGCAACGGATCATTTAACAAATCGTAGGGAATGGTATTCAACATTTCAACAATTTTCAACGGAAATAAGAATTCATATAGGCAATAATTCAACAATGAATGCACTAGGAAAAGGAACGATTAGATTTGAAGCTATTGTTGATGGAAGGTGGTTGAAATGTCGTTTGGAAAACGTTTTGTATGTACCTCAAGCTCGTAGAAATTTATTCTCAGTTACATCCGCTCTAGACAGAGGAATGATGTTCACGTCATCAAAAATTGGATGAGAATTCATAAAAGATGAAGTTGTTAGAGCTCGGGGAGTCAGATTCGGTCAACTATTTCGAATGTTGATTCGTGTCAAACAGCCAGAGGAACTATGTGGAAATGAGGTAAATATGATGTCTAATGATACTTTGCAGTAACAAACAACAAGGAATCGACATAACGAAACATGAAGAGTTTTGTAGGGCATGTGTCGAAGGAAAGCAACACCGTAATACCTTCCAATCTCGTCTTCAACGTGCGAAAGAACCTGGTGAAGTAATACATGCAGATCTCTGTGGACCTATGGAGAGTATGTCACTGGGTGGAGCAAAATACTTCGTCTGTTTCACATGTGATTATTCAAGATTCCGGATAGTATATTTTCTCAAAGAGAAATCGGAAACCTTTGAAAAGATTGCAGAAATGTTAGAGATTATAAAAAATCAGTGTAGACGAAATCTAAAAGCATTTCAATGTGACGGCGGTTTAGAATTTAATAATGCAAATCTGAAAAATTTATTAAAGTCAACAGGAACGAAGTTGATTATTAGTAATCCATATACACCGGAGCAAAATTGTTGTGCTGAGAGAACAAACCGGACAGTTGTTGATCTAGCTCGCACAATGCTATTAGCAAAAGATCTATCCAAATCTTTGTGGGCAGAAGCGATAAAAACCGTTGTATATGTACTCAATCGTACAGGACCAAGTAGTATTGATGGAAAAATGCCGTATGAACTTTTCTCGGGTAAGAAAACATATTTAAAAAACTTTCATGTTTTCGGAACTGAGTGTCATGTTCATGTACCAGCTGTACAGAGGAAGAAATAGGATGCAAAAGGAAAACGTGGTGTTTTTGTTGGATATTCGAATGATATAGATGGATACCGTATATGGATCAAACCAGGAAATCAAATCATTCGTAGCAGAAACGTTGTATTTGATCCAGAAATCACTGGCAAAACGATAGCGTTGATTCCTACTGAAGCCAAGGATAGAGGTGATATTGATGATGAGCGAAACAAAGTGGAAATAGGAAAAAGTGATGAAACATACCGGTCACAAGATAATTGTTTGGATGGTGATGAAATTAAATCCGCAATTGAGGACACTGAATCATCAGATAAACGGCTAAGAAATCGAAAAAATATTAAGGCACCTGAAAGATTGGTTAAGTTTATGTTGGCTGAGATTGATGAACCTAATGATTATGATGTTGACGATGGTCTTGTTGTTGCAACCAAAAAGGATGATATCGACGAGTTTTTAAAACAACTGAAAACAGAATTTCAAATAACGGTGGAGCCAATTTGGTATTATTTGAATGTTTTAATTAAACGGCACGATGATGGTTCTATTTTTATAAACCAAAAGATCTATGCTGAAAAGGTACTGCGACGTTTCAACATGGCTTGTGCAAATCCAATATCGACTCCAATTCAACAATACGTAGAAGCAGAGGAAGCAGTTAAGGACGAATTCTCGAACGCTCCATATCGAGAAGCCGTGGGTTGTTTAATGTATTTATCTGTTGCCACAAGACCAGATATCACATTTGCAGTAAATTATTCATCACAGTTCCTGGAGAAACCTCGAGAACAACATTGGACGTTAGTGAAAAGAATTATGAAATATATTAAAGATAATACGTCAATGGGCATTCTATATGGTGTTACAACAAAAGTGGGATATTTGCATGGTTACAACGATGCTGATTATGCTAGCGATTCCACAACTCGAAGATCAGTAAGTGGCTTTGTATTTATGTATAGTGGTGGAGCGATCACTTGGTCTAGCAAAAGACAACAGTGTGTGTCACTATCCACAACAGAAGCAGAATATATTGCTGCAAGCGAAGCGGCAAAAGAGGCTGTATGGTTGAATCGACTTTTAAATAAAATTTCTCAATTACAAGATGTGCCTTTACTTCTGGTGGATAATGCTAGCGCTATTAAACTAACCAAAAATAATGAATTTCATAAGAGATCTAAGCACATTGATGTTCGATATCATTTTGTACGGGAACGAGTACAAGATGGTCAATTAATGATTCAACATGTATCGTCAAATAATCAAACAGCTGACATACTAACGAAACCAATCCCTCGCGTTCAATTTGTACGTTTAAGAAGCATGTTAGGAATGGTTTGAGTTATTTATTTCTTCTCTGGTATTTAAATATATATATTATAAAGACAATATAATGTTTTAGAGGAAGTGTTAAAACATGAAAACATTAAATTAGTATAAATTATAATTGTTGAGTAGGCTTTGAATAATGTTTTATAGTATGAATGTTTTTATGTATGTTGTCATAGAAACGGTAACTAATAATTACATTGTACACACGATAATATTGAAAAAAATAAAATAGTTCGTTTTTTGCTTTATTCTGTGATTGAGGTTTATTTACTATTTAAAACCATATGGAGTTTTTTATCAAGCTGAACACAAAATCTTCAACAGTACCAAATCTTTTTCCAAAAATCTGACATAAATTACACCTAATAATGACATTTGGTTAGATATAAAAAATTTGCGAAAGCTATAACGTCCAAATAATTGGTTGGGTTATACGACTAGAAGGTTCACTTGGTTCTCAAAGCATTTTTAGAAATTATGAGGCACTATGAATGTTCACTTATTGACAGGAAAAAAAATGGTCTTAAACAAATACACTTGACTGCTTGTATAATATATCCCCAAAAGCAAGGAGCAAATCTATCAGCTGCAGAACAAATGGATGGTTGTGAAACAACAAAACGGGATTGCGGAGCGGAAGAATCTGACACTGTTAGAAATGGCGCGATGCATGCTTCTTGGGTCAGGAATGGCCCCATCGTTCTGGGCAGAAGCTATCGCCACTGCTAACTGCATCTGGAACAGGTGTCTCAGCAGGAGTCTCGACGGCAGCTTCTTTACGACAAAGGTGCGATCATGCAATTCTTCCAAATGTTTGGTTGTAAAGCGGTCGCTCTCAACTAACAACCCGGAAAGGGTAAATTCGAACCCCGAGCCGTGAAAGGCAAATTCGTAGGTTACTCAAACAACTCGAAAGCCTTTCGAATCTGGATCCCGACTGCATGTACGGTACGAGTCACCAGAGACGTCAAGTTCATCGATGAGTACGAATCTGTAGATCGATTCCAGGAAATCATCGACGCGAATACCATGAACGGGAAATCCAGACTCCTCGAAGACATGGAGAGCATTATTTCTGTCGGACAGACGGACGACGATCAAGCGAGAGCCACCGACTTCTACAACCTTCCACCTAAGATCGAAGGACAGTCCGTAGCTGAGGATCCAACTGGCGCAGCACCGGAGAAGAATGCACCATCGTCTCGCTGCAACAGCGCGGCGGGAACAAGCAGTCGTGGTCCCGGCCGACTGGCAAACCCGGTAGGTCGCGAAAAGTATTCAAGCTAAAAGAACTTGGCGCCCACCAAAACTCAATCAATGACGACATTGACGTCACCGACTGCCCTGAAGAAACATCGGATATAGATATCAACCCGGAATCCCCAGGAAATAACGAGAACATGTGCTGCCACGCACAAATAGCCATGTCGTGCTCCGAGATCTCCTTGTCGAGTGCAATATCCGGACTGAACTCCGAGGAATGGAGAGACGCCATTCGTTCAAAAACCCTAAGCCTGCTTGAACACGATGTCTGGGGTATAGTCGATCGCCTCCCCCGCTTGAGAGTACTTGGATTGCGCATCGTCCTCCGCAACAAGCTCGGCCGCGATGGGACAATCGAACGGTGCAAGGCTCGCATAGTCGCTAAAGGGTTTGCGCAAGATACAAGACATCACTACATCCGTCAGGTCCTGAACAATGAACCCATCCAGCTCGCATATGCATCAACGAACCTGATGCTCGCAGCTTCTCTTACGAAGCAAGCTCCTAAGGAAAAGCATGATTTCTGCTCACAGGGACTGGGATTGTCATCGCCACCCGAGTTCTAGGTAGCACGAATTGAGGCAGAATGTTGGTATCCCAATTCTCGTGCACTCCGCCCCTCCAACAGTCATACACGAGAGGGCTATCTACCTTACCGATGTCGTAATGTTCTACCTTACCTATCAGGTTTATCATGTATTGTTTTTGACAGCTTTGTTATATGTTTTTGTGTGTGATTTTATTAAGGAACAAATATAGTTTTACTTAACGAAACTCAGTTTTTTCCATTCGCAATAACCTCCCTGGCTCACAATATTTAAAAATTTAACAGTGATTCTCTTAGGCGTTTTTCATGAATTTTTTTTCACACAAAGCATGCACAGGCACAAGATTGGTTTCAATCATTTATTTGTGCAACCTTTATCTGTAATATACAATTTTTTTTATTAAAATAACCTCCTTTATGGGGCAGCAAACTGTACTTTTTTACAAATACACCTTCATATTGCGTGTCAAATTCCACCTAGTCTTTGGAATCTAAAACTAAAATTAAAGCACTCTTCTTATTAGCTACAATACATTTTATCTCTGTACGTAAAACTTTTTCGAAATTTTGAGTATTAAATATATGGCGGTCATTTATATAAAAATTTGTATGTTTTATGGTAGAAAAGTATATGAAACTGTGCATCAAAACAAAACTAACAATGCTATGGAAGCAATTTATAGCAACCTTTACTCATAGGTAGCTTTAAAGATTGCATAATTTCCAGAATGCTGCGTAACCCGTCGTTAAAATAACATACAGCAATATCAGCAGCAATGTCGACGATTTTTTTCCCGCTGGACGTAGTTTTTGGAGCAAGCGCCCACAGAGCAGAATTGAAACTTTCGTTGCTGTTCTGCGTAAATTCACCAAAGCACCGAGATTGATATAACTGCACAAATAACTTCATCTTTCATTGCTAGTTTGTGTTGATATTTATCGATTGAATATATATCAAACCATGGAGCTCTAATGAACGTTAAAATATTTCTATAACTGCGTCAACCTCCATTTTTCCTGCTGATCCCTCCAGATTTATTTGACAACTATCATCGTGTTTCGCAGCCCATTCTTCGTATTCTGCAAATACTTCATTTCGTTCCCAATAATTACATTCATCACAAATTTTCGACTTTACGTTAACATGAAGTACTTTCCCGGTGCGCCATCCTATCAATGACGTAACGCCTAATAACGACGAAAATTCCATCTTCTTTCACGTACTGTCGCCTGAAAACACCATTCCTTCGATGAATTCCATAATTACTAATAATTCTGTCTCTTTAGCTGCTGAGTTCTTCATTGATATTTTTGTTCGGCTGCGGTAGCAATAGAAACAGCCAAAACTATTTTGTCATAAAATGACTGGAATACAGAATTTAATAAACACATGAATGCACAATCTGTTTTAATACCATTTACTCTAACGACAAGCTTTCGCGTAACAAAAACCATAGTACGTTTTATTGCATAAGCTTGATTTCTTATGACTGGACACGAGTTTGTATATTTCGTTGCGCGTGGTTCACAAACGATTACAATTTGGAACTCAATCCTAGGGCACTTCTTTCTTGGAACTATATGTGAGTTTTATACTTTTTGCACACTAAAAATTCAGTAATTATTGCAGACATAGTCACAAAATCAATGAAACGATAACCAAACGTTGAAGCAGCATAGGTATGAAATTCATTTTCACTCAGTTTCAGTTTTTTTGCCAATGTACTAACACTCTCACATATTCCAACTAACATGTGTCTAGTCTGCGGCATCCGTTTGCTGCCTCATGCTTGCTTCCTCGTTCCCCTTACTTATGCCCAATTTTTATCTTCTCCTTGTTGAAGAATGTTTAAACAATAGAAAAAATTCGTGAAAGACGTAACTCAACCAAACAACAGTTGAATGATGGTAATAGGGCGCTAATAGGGAATTTTTACCTTTATAAATACAGGTACATGAAATTACCCATTGCTTGAAACTATGGAATTACCTTCTTCGGTATTTATAGAGAAGAGTAGGAGGAAGTGCTTTGAATTTCAAAGACATCTAAGAATTCCAATTTATTGCGTTTTCGTTTACAGGTATTATATCTTAAAAGTGGGTAATTGTATATGAGACAGCCGAGGTGTGCGCGCTCGGCAACCCGAAAATCGCGCCGAGACTAATTTATTTGATTCGGCTTATAACACAAGAAAAGGGTGTCGGCCCATTTTTAATTGTATGAATTTCGATTCTATATACTTCAGTGAATAATTTAAGATTATTTTCGATTTTTAGAAAGTGCAAAGGTTGTATCCTGCTTTAAGGGAAGGCGAAAGCGCATTTATTTGTTTTAATCTCGATATTTTGAATGAGTACAATACAGTACAGTTAGAATACACAATTTGGGTAGATGTCAGACTGGGGTAGTTCCGGATTGGTGAAAATGCCGGATTACTGGATATTACACCTACTTATATAAAAAGAGAGTATGCAATATAATAAGATGTTTTACAAAGTATCTACTACATCCACAATCAATATAATTAAAATATATAATATAAAAAACAAATATTTTTATTGGGTATATTCCATTAGAGTGAAAAATCTGTCAATTTTTGCATGTTTCTGGGTCTGAAACGGCATTTTTATCACTTTCTCTTTGTAAACGAACTCTCTTGCTCGTCTTAAAAACGCCGGACTACTGGGTGGTATCCCTGGTAAAGTGCCAGATTAGTGAGACATTACTGAACATACTCATACTGCGTATAAGAGAGTAAATTGGCGTATGATAGAGTAGTTTGTGAGAGTGTATGGTCTAATTTGGAAGAATGTGGAATGATTTGATCATTGTTAAATGCAATAAAAATGTCGTATACAGGCTTTCAAGCGACTGTAAGAGTTGATGGTAGATTAAGAGAATGGCGTAATATTGAACTAGGTGTGAAACAAGGTTGTGTGAAGTCGCATAACTCATATAATTTCATTGTAATAGTTCCATTATGTAAACATAAACAATACGTTTCCTTACATGCTGTCCCGAATGTGAGATTTTTCATCAGTCGCATTCACAAGTTTGAGGCCTAATAGCCCTTCCGGTGCGTTCTCTGCATCCAAGGCTTGTTCTGTTACTATCCAAACATAACCAGCTTCGGTCATATTCATGATGGCAGCATCACGAAATAGAACGGCTGCATCTTTCTTTCTGCTTAAACAAATGAGATAATTTAATTCAGCAATTTAAAAACGGGTGATAATATAATAAATAACTTTTATTCAATACTACAACACACACACACACACACACACACACACATATATATATATATATATATATATATATATATATATATATATATATATATATATATATATATATATCTATATATATATATATATATATATATATATATATATATATAAATGTTTGACGTTAACGTCTTTGAAAAAAACTGATTTTGCTTCACTGCGGACGTATTTTATTACAAGATAAATGGCAGCTAATATTTCCTTAACATAAGCTTTTATAAACTTTGAGATATTAATTTGCTTACAAGAATAGGTTTTAGCTTAATCATCAGAAATGACTTATATTTAACTTATGTTGAATTATACAGAGTCCGTTATATATTACTAAAGGCCATATTTTCTATAACTTATATATATATATATATATATATATATATATATATATATATA
>OX122902.1:6280283-6305283 GCA_944738965.1 Nebria brevicollis | reverse complement strand
CCAATTTTTAGATAGAATATTCAAACCGGAAGTGTAAGTTTACTATAATCACTTTTTGCGGATTCTGCAATAACTCAATAACGGTTGCTCTTAAGGCAAAAATAATATAATAAATATAAACATTTTTTTAAATAATGTTACCGGTAACTGTGTCTTTAAATTGTTTAACAGAAAACAATAAGAAAACTTAAATTATGTGGAACAGGCTGACACGAACATTTGTACGCTCATGCGAGTAGTATTGCTTACATTGCAAATGGCTAATGACACATACCTCAATTTGTGTATTACATAATTATGCAAACGCAGCAAATTTAAATCGCGAGTGTAATAGTTTTATTTTATATACGTAACTGGGTAACCATGAAATGTCACCCAAAAACATTTGCTAAAATTATACAAAGAACCGACGGAAAATATGCAATAATTCCACCATCAGGGAAGAAAGCTATACCAACTGAATTAAAGAACTTGGGATTTATCCCACCAACGCCTCGTTTGCCATCCACCGAGCACGCACGAGCGAAGTCGGCCAGTCAACTCTACGCACAGACTTCAAAATCTCACGCACTCCAACAAACAACCAGCAACATGGATACCGAAGGATCGCCCGCCTTCTCAGAAAGCGCAAAAATAGTAAGATCTCCCATTTTTACTAAGAACTTATCAAACTTCGAATCTAATATAGTACCACCAACACCCCCACCACGAGAGCAAATAGCAACCCCTACAAGAAGTCTAAATGAACAAGAAATCGCTTCGACCTTAAACACCCAGTCGATCTCGGGACCTGCACTACTAGATAAAACTGAAGACAGCTGTGGACAGTTGTCAATTCCAGAAAGAGCAAAAGATCCAGCCCGGCATAAAATAGAACCGTAAGACAGAAAACTCTAACAGACTACTGGCTCAATGGACGAGAAACCTCAAATAAATTCGAAAAACTAAATGTAGAAGAATTAATTGCAGAAGATATTAGTCCTGAAATTACTAAACTTCCACCAATTTTCGTACACGGCATAGGAAACATAAAGCCTCTGACTGACCTCTTGAACCTCCACGCAAAAGACAATTACATAATTAAGCTTATTGGAAGTTCGCAAGCGAAAATCCAGCTGACCGAGCCTAGATTTTATCGGGTCATAACGAAAGAACTAGAAGAAAAGAAAACAGAATTCCATTCATTTCAATCAAAACCAGAAAGAAAATTCAAAGTTGTACTACGTGATCTTCACCACACTGTTGACGTCGAAGAATTAAAGAAAGAAATACACTCATATGGACACAATGCGTTAAATATATGGAACATTAAGCATAAAATAACAAAAGCCGCTCTACCTATGTTCTTTGTTGAGTTGCAACAAAAAGACAATTATAAAGAAATTTACGACACTAAATAACTTATGCTCTCTAAAATCAAATTTGAACTTCCAAACCAAAAACGAGAAATACTCCAATGTACAAGTTGCCAAAGATTTAATCATACAAAAAATATCTGAAACCTTTCACGACTTTGCGTGAAAAGCCCTGGTGATCATCTGACTAGAGCCTGCTCCAAACAAGATAAAAGTACTGCCGCAACCAGAACCGACTGTGGAGGAAACCACCCAGCGAACTACAAAGGCTGTAATGTCTTTAAAGAAATACAGTCACGTAAGTTCCCACCCCTTACACAAAAACAGAATACAGGCAACATAACCGGAAATCCAACACAACCATGTGTATCATACGCCCAAAAGACAAGAGCTAATGTCCAACAGACACAAGAAGAACATAACATACAACAAAATTTAAATCATACTTCCGACAAACAGGATAATAGTAAACTAGAAGCCATGATGATCAAACTGATGGAGCGCATGGACACCTTGCTAAATCTCCTCACTACCCTTGTAGCTAAAATAAAATAATGCCCCAGCTCCTAAAAATCGCTCTCTGGAACGCCAATGGTCTAGGACAACACAGCCAAGAAGTAAAAATATTTATAGCTGAACACAACATAGATGTGATGCTCATTTCCGAAACTCACGTTACTAATAAGACGTATCTGAAGATACCAGGATACTCAATATACAATACTTAACACCCAGATGGTACTGCCCATGGAGGCACTGCCGTAATCATCCGACAGCAAATTAAACACCATGAACTAAATAAATACCAGCACGAACACCTCCAAGCTACTAGCATTGTAATTAACGAAGAGACAACAGGACCTCTAACTATCGCAGCTGTCTACTGTCCACCTAGACACACAATTAACAAAGCACAATTAAAAGACTTTTATAACACTTTGGGGTCTAGATTTATAGCTGGAGGTGACTACAATGCGAAACATCCCTACTGGGGTTCACGACTGACCACCCTTAAAGGTAGACAACTATACCAAGCAATGCAAGAGAATAATCTACATCATTTATCTACTGGCCAACCTACATACTGGCCTAGCGACAGAAGAAAAGTTCCGGATCTCATAGACTTTTGTGTAGTAAAAGGCGTGTCATCACATTATCTAAATGCCGAAAGTTGCTTACATCTATCATCGGACCACTCTCCAGTCATAATTACTGTAAATAGGCAAATAACAATAAAACAAAAACCTCCATCACTCATTAGTAAAAAAACAGACTGGCACACATTCAGAAATCTGCTGGACAACAAGCTTTCACTCGAAATTTCACTCAAAACCGAACACGAAATAGACGAAGCCATAGAATTCCTAAATGACGCAATACAAGAATCAGCATGGGGCGCAACACCGGTACAAAACGCCAATCAAAAACGAGAAAATTGTCCAAAAATCGTTAGGGACATCGTCGCTGAAAAACGGAAGCTACGCAAACAATTGCAAAGAACAAGATAACCACAGGACAAAACAAAGCTTAACCGGGCAATAAAAGCAGTCAAAAAGTTACTAAGCAACCTGCGAAATAAATCTGTCGAAGAATACTTAGAAAATCTCACTCCGTCAGCATCCACAGACTATTCCCTCTGGCGAGCAACAAAAAAGCTCAAACAACCGGCACAGACAAATCCACCCTTACTCCTAGCAAATGGTAGCTGGGCCAGAACCGATCAGTCAAAAGCGAACACATTTGCGCAACATTTATCATCAGTATTCCAACCCTTTCCTAGTGAAATTTCGGTAGAAGAAGAACAAGAAATCCTGCAGTAACTAGAAACCCCCCTACAACGCTGGTTGCCTATAGTCAAATTAAAAACTCGTGAAATAAAAAACGCTATAACAAATCTTGACCCCTGAAAAGCTTCAGGGTATGATCTAGTAACAGAAAGGATTCTGCAAGAATTTTCTTCTAAAGGAATCAAGCTGATAACAATGATCTGTAACTCAGTTCTTAGATTAGAATACTTTCCATCGCAGTGGAAAGTAGCCCAAATTATCCTTATACCCAAGCCAGGAAAACCAGCACAAGAAGTAAGCTCCTACAGACCCATCAGTCTCCTTCCTATAATCCCCAAACTTTTCGAAGAGTTATTGCTTAAGCGCCTAAAGCCAGTTCTAGAAGAAAAAGACATAATTCCAAATCACCAAGTCAGGCTTTCGATAAAGTCTAGCACACCGGGCTATTGTTTAAAATTAACAAAATCCTACCACATAATTACTACCAAACCCTCAAATCATACCATTCCAATAGATACTTCTATATTATATATAAAGATGAACGAACCAGCCTCTACCCAATAGAATCCAGTGTCCCACAAAGTACTGTACTAGGACCTATACTATATCTCCTATACACAGCCTACCTGCCAACATCAGAAACAACATTAAACGCAACATTCGCCAATGAAACAGTGATACTTGCCTCTCACAAAGATCACAAAGTGGCCACAAGATATGTTCAGGCACATCTGAACAAAATTCAACCATGGTTAACAAAATGGAAAATTAGGGCAAATGATACCAAATCTACCCATGTCACATTTACAATGAGAAAAGAAGCCCTCTCACAGATAGAAGAAGGGAAATATCTAGGCATGCACTTAGATCGTCGTTTAACATGAAAAAAACACATTTCGACAAAAAGAAAACAACTTGGCCTGAAATTCAGGCGCATGTACTGTAATAGGCCGTAAATCTCAACTCTCAACAGAAAACAAAATTCTGCTTTACAAGACTATCCTCAAACTACTCTGGCCGTACTGAATCCAACTATGTGGTACCGCCAGTAACTCTAACATTGAAATCCTGCAGAGATTTCAGTCCAAAGGGCTCCACTCTGTACTTAATGCACCATGGTTCGTCACCAACGCCATAATTCATTGCGATCTCTCCGTAGTGACAGTGAAAGAAGAAATTAAAAACTTCAGTGTGAAATATTATAGCAGATTACGTGCGTATCTAAATACTTTAGCAAGTATTTTGCTGACAGTGAAAATATAAAAACGCTTAAAACGTGTTAACATACTTGACCTACCTAATAAATGTAACTTACAATTTCAATGTTTTTAGTGTCATCATACATGTTATGCAGAGGCGACAGAAAAAAAGCCACCTGGCAAATTCGCGACCTGTCATGCAAAGTCGACAGAAAAGAATACAATTAGCAAATTCCCGACAAGGTGACTAGAAATAGTCACCAACATTGACACAATTAGCACTTATTCTAGAATAAGAAGAGGACTATCACAGAATAGCACCCTCTACCAGCCAATGTATTTTTGTACATCTTACTATAAGTTTTAATGAATGTCAGTTATTAGACAGATTATAAATAAAAATTGGTTATAAAAAAAAATTATTTGGAGGTGGACATTTAATGTTTTTTCTAAGAAATATATTAAATGAAAGAATGGTTTTATTTATATTAAATATTCAGCCCAATATTTCCAAGATGTCAACCAAAAGTTATGAAAGTGGGGCTCAAAAGAAGAAATCCAAGCCGAGAGCCGAATAATATTCAAAATTTCACAATGTTAAAAATTCTCTTAACAAAGATAGATAAGGGGCATAATGAATAAAGGATCAGGTGTCACACCTTATCTTTCTACATTTACATAAATTAAGAGACTCAATCTAAGATGATGTAAGAATTGCAGGGTACTTCAGTTTATCTGTAGATTCCACTCCAGACCGGTCCCATATTGATCAGCTAACTGTTAGTGTGAGGTATTATTCACCAGATGATAGGCTCCCTATTGAACGTTTCCTAATATACCTAGAGATGGCTACCCACACAGGGGAAAGTATGGCTAAGATGGTGCACAACTACCTTACAAATCATTCATCAAAGGTATAAAAGTTTTGATTCTGAACATCATCTTCATCATCATTGATATTCCTTCTTCTATATCTGCTTTTCTAGTAGTCAACATCAGGCAATATTTTCTTCACTATTGCTGCAAAGTAATGGAACATATCCCTGGAACCTTTAAAAAAATCCGAAAGTAAAGTCTACAATTTCGCACATACATCTAGACTAATTTGGGGTCTTGCAGTGATCGAATAGTCCTGTGAAATTCATTCAGCAAGTAACTCCACAAAAATGACAGTACCATTAATTCAAATTCCTCCATTTCATTCAAAACGTTTATGTCATTATAACTTGTTTCGCCTTGCTCTGTAGTATCAATATGCAGCTGATGCAATGCAGAAATTATTCCATCATAACTATCAAGTATTGCGCTTGTGGCTGTTTATTGTGCTTCCCATCTAGTCACTGACAAAGACTTTGTAATCATCTTTGAAGAATGACAGCAGTACTGCCCATCTATGTGTAGAAGAAGAAAAGAAATTATATATTTCCTGAACAATTCCAGAAAAGTTTACTGCATCTAAACAAGAGTCAACTGCTGTGCTACCATCAAGATTCATGGAATGATCAGCATAAAGAATAAACAAAGCATACTTGTTGATGTTCAATAATATTTTTTGCGTACCCTTATATTTGCTAGACATATTGGCAGCATTATCATATGACTGACCTCGACACTTACTTAAATCAACTTTGCACTCATTTGTAAGGTAGTTGTGCACCATCTTAGCCATACTTTGCTCTGTGTGGTAGGTAAGTAGGATTAAAATATAAAGGCGTATCAGCCTCTTGAGCTAATCACGCCACAAACTATATAGTGAAATATACTAACATTTAAAAAAACATATATTGTGTCAAAATAAATTGTAAAAATAAAATCAAGTTATTGTGAAATTATTAAAGAGGATTTAAAATGTATATATAAATGAATAGAACACACGTACCTTATTTTGTAAAATAAGCGATAATGTAAAATAATATTAATGAGTGCTAAAAAAAAAACGTGTATAAATATAATTAAAGACATGACTAGCTCTTTTAAATAAAAGCAAATAGACCTGAATGCCTGAGGCAAACGACGAGTATGTCAATGATTGTCGAATGGTCACCAAGTGCCACAGACCGGCCAAGTGACAGACCCGCCCTATTTCGCTGCTCGGCAAACCGTGCGCCACTGTCAAAGAAGTGTCACACGATTCGTACATAGGAGCCTCCTCACGGCGCAGAAGATGGGCATGCGTCCACTAGGTAAGCCCTATCCGGAGTCTCGTTACAGGGACCTCTTCCATTCGAGATGCCCTATGGGAAGAATCTCATGCCTTTACGTTTTGCTTAACATTTTTAAGCGTGAATTCGTTGAATATAGTAATAATATAATTTCTATTTTTAAGCTTGTTAAATTCAATAATATAAATTAATAAAGTGGGGTAAGGTGGGCTCGATTATGCAATTGAAATGATAATACATCTATTTGAGGGCAGGATTACAAGTGAAACTTGCCCTTAATGTAATATAATTAAGCCACTCCATGTAACCAGAAGTAAAATGTTCTTTTATGTAAGCGGCTTTTTATAAATATAGGATAAACTTCATCTCTAAAACGGTAATTTTGATGAAAGCGGCTTTATTCTCATATATATCGGGATTTGTACTTGCTAATAATATGACTTATTATTTTGCAAGAATGTCTAATTATTCTTAATTACTTATGTTGTTACCAATTGCATTAAATATTTCCACCCTCTAGTTTTAGTAAGAAAGCAAGGTAAATAGGAAATACGAGTGTTATACATTCATTCTTGTGTTTATATTAAACCAAAAACATAAATTTTAATTTAAGTAATTTTTTTTTTAATTTTTATTTTATCTACAACTGGCCTGTAGGGACAACAAGCAAATTTGATTTAATTTACAAAGCATGCGCTAGGTAAGTGCCCATTGGTACTACCTCTTTGTACATATGCATATTAATATATACGTTTCATACATTTATGCAATTTACAGCAAGGCGAGCTTGATTTATTACATGTGAGTACGTATAAGTTCTAGAGTTCTTTTAGTTCATATGGTTTTGTTCTTTTAAGGCGTCTGAGGATATTTTCGTTGTTGTATAGGCCGGTGGCTAGTTCATTCGGATGGTACGTCAGTCTTCTTCCGTATGCTGATGAGAGTTCTCGAATATGGTGTTGAACATATTTGATTATGAGATCCTTGTGCAGGGTACTATTGGTAACATACCATTGTGCTTTTGTGATCATGCGCAGTGCTTTGTTTTAAGTTGTTTGTATAATTTTTGCATGTGATTTCTTTGTGCAGCTCCAGAGTTGGATTCCGTAGGTCCAGATTGGAATGATAACCACTTTATAAATCAATAATTTGTTTTCTATCGACATTTGCGATTTGGGTCCCAGTAACCCATACTTCTTTCTGATCATGATGCCTATTTGTTTTTTCTTTGATTCGTAATGCTATCTCCAGGTTAGACTTTTGTCTAGATACATGCCCAAATATTTTGCGTCTTCTTTGCTGTCTAGTGTTTTATTGTTTATATGTATTTGCGGGCCGGTGATTTTTCTTGTGGTGAAAACTATATGTGTAGATTTTTATTCGTTGATTTTGATTCTCCATTTTGCTGCCCAAGCTTGCATGTCGTCAAGGGTTTCTCGGAGAACGGCTGATGCTTCTATTGGGTCCGGTATGTGGGGCGATATATGCTGTGTCGTCTGCATATGTAGCGGTTAGTATGTTATTTGGACATGGCATATCTGCTGTGTAAAGCTGGTAGAGTACAATGCTTAATACGCTCCTTTGTGGTACTGCTGCTCTTATTGGGTGTATTTTTGATGTTGTTCTTTCCTGATATATTTGGAAAGATCTTAAGCTAAGATATTATTTCATTAGTAGGAAGTATTTGTGGGGCAGTTTTGATTTAATCTTATATAGTAGTCCGGTATGCCATACCTTGTCGAACGCTTGGCTGATGTCTAAGAAGGCTGCCGAACATACTTTTTTGTCTTCCAAACTATTCTCGGTTTCTGCTACCACTCGGTGTATTTGTTGGATGGTTGAGTGTTGTCGTCCGAAGCCAAATTGATGGGCTGGGGTTAAGTTTTCGTCTTCCAATTTTATTTTAAGCTTTTTTAGTAACAATTTTTCAAATAGCTTAGAGAGTAAAGGAAGGAGACTTATTGGCCTATATGAGTTTATTTCATGCGCTGGTTTTCCTGGTTTATGAATTAGTATTATGTTCGCAAATTTCCATCGTACTAGGAAATATGATATTCAGATCAATTCGTTGAAAATGCTAGTTATTTAGACTAGTGTTTTTCTAGGGAGTTCCTTTAGTATCTTGTCGTTTATTAAGTCGTATCCTTGAGATTTTTTGTTATTAAGGTACTTAATTTCGTTCTTTATTTCGCTGAATGTGAAGTGTTTGATTGGTTGTGATGGCCTGCATGGGCTTTTTAGGAAGTCTTCAATGTGCTTTTCTTCTTCGGGGGATGAGGTTGATGGATTGGCTTCGAAGACCTTCCTGACGCGAATATTTCTGCTTTGTCTATTTCTTCTTTCGCCCATGTTCCGTCACTTTTTTTAATTGGTGGTATGTGTTGTGTAAGCCTTTTCAGGTTTTTTGTGGCTATCTATAGTGAGTAGTCATTATAAGGGTGTGGATACAGGTTGCTTAGGTACTCTTCTATTTGGTTGTTTTTAATTTCCAGGATTAGTTCTTTTGTTTCTTTGCACAAGCGGTTTAGCTTGTTTTTGTCGTTTGGGTGTCATGAGTGTTGCTAGGTACATCTCATTTTTCTTCTTTCTTCAATTTGTCTCTGACTATTTTAGGATAGCAGGTACTATATTCTTGTTTGTTTTCTTCTGGTGGAGCTGAAGACCAGTCTGCTTCTTAGATGAGCTTTTTGGTATTTTCTACTACATGGTCGATATCTTCAGGTGTATTTAGTGGTATTATTATGTTTTTATTTTGTTCTAAGTATTGTGTGTATGCGACCCAGTTGGTTTTTTTTGCTCTGTAGCTTTGGGTATTTTCCTTTCTCGTTTACTACTGTATTTACGGTTAAACCTATCGGGGAATGGTCCGCCGATATATCGTAATTTGCTTCAACAGTAACACGCTTTAGGTTTAATCCCTTTGTTATGAAAAAATCTAGTAGATCTGGGAGTTTGTTTGGGTCCGTAGGCCAGTATGTTGGTTTGCTGGTACTGATGTGATTATACCCGAGCATGTTTAATCTTTTTAATAGTTAATTTCCTTTTGGGTTTACTATTTTAGAGCCCCATTGCGGGTGTTTTGAGTTGAAGTCTTCACCTGCTATGAATCTTCCTCCTAGTTTGAGGAAGTGTTCTTCGAATTGGTCGTGTTTGATAGTATGTCTCGGTGGACAATGTACAGCAGATAGGATAAGACTCTTTGACGATTCATTGATTTTTATGGATGTTGCTTGTAGATGATAATTTTCAAACTTCTCTATTTCATAGTGTTTAATTTGGTTTATTAATTAAGATCGCTGTGCCTGCGTGAGCAGTCCCGTTGGGGTGATTTGTGTAATATACTTTATGTTTAGGAAGTATCTTCTTTCCGTGAGTGGGTTTCAGATATTAGGACAATAACTATTTTTTGTTGGTTGATAAATATTTATAATTCCTG
This sequence comes from Nebria brevicollis, assembly GCA_944738965.1. NCBI lineage: Eukaryota > Metazoa > Arthropoda > Insecta > Coleoptera > Carabidae > Nebria > Nebria brevicollis. Next base: position 6,295,344 of record OX122902.1, on the reverse strand, counting down.
CCGGTGTTGGGCCAGTCCGTTGGCATTCCATAAAGCGATCCTCATTTCTTTAGACTTTGTATTTATTAATGAATGTCGTGAGCAAGTTCATTATTGTAGCGTTTTGTTGCATGAGTTGGCTGAACATAGTTTCGAATTTCGTCATGAACTGAATTAGTGTTATGTCTGCTGATGTCTTTATGTGTTGAGTGGCACCTGCTATTTTGGCATAACTTATGTTGGTTTGTGCTCTTTGTGAGTAATTATTGATATGGTGATCGTTTGATTTTTGTGGTTTGTTAATATTTGGTGCGGTTCTTGCTTATTATAATATTTGGTATCTTTCGCAACCTGTATAGTTTGCGGGATGGGCACCTGAACAGAGGGCACAGGTCGGCCGAGTGTCTTTACCTTTATTGCATTCTTTTGTTGGGTGATTCGCTCCGCACTTGACGCAGGGTTTGTTGCAGTAGGTCTTGGTGTGGCCATATTTTTGACAGCGCATACATTGCGGTATGTCTATTCTTTTTTTTCGGATGTTCAACACTGATTTTGGTGCCCTGCATATGTATTATTTCGTAATTTTTTTTGTTATTTAGGTTTGGATCCTGGTCCACGAAAAGCATCGGCAGAGGGGCTTTCGTTTGCCAGCTTTTGATGTTGGAAACGTTTCTGATAGAGAAACCTTTTTCTGTCAGCGCTTCTTTTATTTCTTCTATCTGTGTTGTGTGGTGTATGTTTTTAATGACCTCTCGGTAGGATCTTTCTTGTTTTGGTTAGTACGTGTGATTTGCTATTTTATTAGCGTTGAGCATACGTATGAGTGTTCGATATGCGTTCGGTGTTTTTGTGTTTATTTTAACTTCATTATTTGATACTTATTTGCAGTAAAATTCTTCTGAATATAATATTGTTTTTAGACTTTCGAGCTTGAAGCTATAATTTGTGACGTATTGGACGACAACTGGAGGCGGTTTTGATTCAACTTTAGTGTTTGTTTCGTTTTTGTTTGTGTCGTTTTCGTAATTCAGTAGTGTGTTGTATATGATTTCACTACTAAATGTTGGTTCTTGTGTTTTTCTATATTTGGATTTATTTCTATTGTTTGGTTCTTCTGTTGAGTTTTGTGTATCTATTACTCTGGTCCTTTTTGGGCGTATAACTTGCCAGTTTTGAGATGCATTGTTGTAGTGATTTTGATTCCCTGTTTTGGTAAGGTCTTGTATTGATCCGTTATAAGTAGAGTTTGGAGAACTATTAGGTGTTATTTGAATTATTGTTGTTATCGGGCTTAAATACGATTGTGTGGTTGTCGTAATTGTGGTTGTGTTTGTTGTTAAAGCGTTTCCTCCACTTGTTTATTACATGTTACATGGGTTTTGATAAGAATTGTTAAGAGTTAAAGTTTATTTCTGCTATGATTTGCAACAGTGTTTTCGTTGCGCGTGCGCGGAGAACAGCGTTGGGCGCTGAGCCTGTTTGACTCACTTAACCTTGGGTTCACTGTCACTAACTTTAAGTGTTATTTTTTCGTATGTGTTTTATTATGATCACTGGGCACTGTTAGTATTTTTATAGATAACGCACTTATAAAACTGATTTTGTGGTTTTATCAATTTACACTACACTTTTGAATGGGAATTTTAGAAGTTTTTATGTAGATAATTTCGAGGGAAACTTAATTTTTCAATCACTATTGCCAACTATAATTAAGCAATTTGAAAGAGTTTAGTGAAGTTATAAAGCTACATATCATGCTACTTAAATTAATATTTAAAGTAATAGTTTAACGATATTTGCAGGCAAAGAATCTAAAACATTACTATCAGGTAACAAGCCACAAATGAAGATTTGCTACATAAATTTCTAATAATCTCAGATCCGCATATTACGAGTCTAAGGCATAAAAGCATTATTAATAAAGATACTTTATGTGAAGATGCTCTTAATTTATTAAATATTTAGTTATATTTTATATATCAATCGAAAATTAGCCATAAAACTGAATATTTTAATCTTCGATAACCACAAAAATTTTTTTTTACCATTTCCTAGTAGTAATATGCTATTAGAGCAAAGATTTCGATAAATAACACATAACCAGCCAAAATAAAAATAAAATTACTAGTTTAATACGCTATAAGAGCCCTGGATTTGATACATTATTAAATTATCAATCAAAGACACAAAATTTTTTTTCATGGTTTAACTTCGGTTGCATTGCAAATTTTATGCTTAATAATCACCAAAAAAAACATCTGCAGTGTCATGCACTGAACTTTCTTATACGCATCTGGGTTAAACCATATCGTAGTTTTATTACTTATCTAATTTATAATATTTGTTCTAACCTTTAGATTGCTTTTACACTAAAAATATTTCTATTAATAAATATTAAAGTGAAACTTCAATTTACGAGAGGCTACTTTTTTAAAAATTTGACAGGCGCTGACGATACGATTTATGTAAAATTATATATAATAAGCCGAAAATTATTTTGAAAGCAGTACCCTTTTTGGTATAAAAATTCGAGCAAAAGTTGTGATGAATATAAATACCTTTAATTTTTGATCAAACAATTTTTCTGTAACTGTAATAATTTTTGAGTAATTGCAGAAACTGCAAAAAATGACTAGAGTAAATAGGCACTTCCGCATTGAATATTTTTTTTCAAAAATAGGAGGTGCACACCCCAGGCATATGCAAATCTTAAGTTTAAAGTTTCATAAATTTAGCTTCAACAGTATAGGCTGTAGAGAACATACACACACATACACACACTCAGACACACACACACACACAGACGGACGTCATTCCAAAAATAGTCGGAATCGATTTAGGGAAGGTCAAAACGTATATTTAAAATCTCGAGTTCGAAATTTTTCATGATTACTATACTTACTTATACTGCGTATAAGAAAGTAAAAATCTGAAAAAACTTTATTAATTACCAAATGGTAGAGTTGTGGCCACTTTTCTAGCATTTCGTCCAACTGTGCGGCGTTGACAGAAGGTATTTAACTCTGTTTTGGCCGCAGAAATTGTGTTACCTTGCTCAACAGCCCAGGCACGAAGACGATTGATTGTTAACTACAACTGACGCTCTATTGAAACCATATTGTGAGAACTGCAAAAAATCGCCAAATCGTCACCGTACAAGGATCCTTGCAAAAGTGAAGGAATACTCTGAGAAACACCGTTGATGGCCACGGTAAACAACGTGGCATTCAAAATAGATCCTTGCGGTACTCCGTTTTCTTTAATAAAAATGTAAGAGACGTCATTCCCCACACGAAGTTGAAACTTCCTTAAAGAGAAAGGTTTCAAGAAATATGGGATGATAACCTCACAAGTCCCAGGAGTGTAAAGAACGCAAAATACCAAAACGCCAAGTGGCCTCATAGGACCAGGCAATATCAATTAACACAGCTACCATATGTTACTTGTTGAGAAAAGCATAGCGGATGGCTGATTCTATCCTAACCAAGTGGTCTGCAGTGATACGATATCAGCGTAAGCTCCACTGGATGTTATCTCACAGGTTGTTTGATACCAGGATCCAAACAAGAAGCCTGTTGATCATGCGTTCCATGAGCTTGCATGCACAACTAGTAAGCGAGACTGGGGGATAGCGAGATGGCAGTGATTTATATGTTCCAGGCTTTGGGATTGGAACAATAATCGCATCAAGCCATGGTGTTGGGCAAATACCGGAAAAGCAAATGCAATTATACATTTTTGAAGAATAGTTTTTTCAGCATGATCCAAATGGCGAAGCATTTAGTAGTGAATAGAATCAGGTCCAGGAGCGCTGTCGTGAGAATCTGAAATCGCAATTTAAAGTTCATCCACGCTGAAAGAAAGAGTGTATATTTCATCGCCCGGAGAAACAAAATTGAGACATTGACGTTCCAAATTTGATTTTCGAGCAAGGGACCCAGCTGTTTATTGAGTGGAACTTGAAGTATCCGCGAAAGTGGATGCATTGATTGTAGCAACATCAGACCGACAGGCAAAGACATTGCCATTGATTTTTAGGCCAGAAACAGCGCTAGAATTTGTTTGGACAGATATTTTTCTGACCATCTCCCATACCTTTGAAATTAGAGTGGAGTTTGTAATGGAAGAAATTTATTTCTGCCATGACGCTTTCTTATTCCTCCGAACAATTCTTTAAGCTATTGCCTTGGTTTGGAAGTAATGGATTATATCCTCGGTGGTAAGATATCGCCTAAATTGGCGAAATTTACGTCGCTTTTCATGGATAGCAACCTTGCACTCCTCGTTCCACCAGAGAACGGGTTTACTATTAGAATGTATAGGTGTTAGGGAAGTACATTCTTGCGCAGCAGACTTGATTGCATCCATGAAATACCACTCATGGTTGGCAAAGTCAACGAAATCATTCTCACCAAAAACAGTCAGCTACGAGAATAGTTTCGAATCCGCTCGCTTTAAAGTCAATTTAAGACAACGATCATCAGAATCTGAGCTCTGCAAGACTATAAGAATAAACGGATAGTCGTCACATTGAAGCAAGTTCGAATGCAATAATTCTGCTGCAAAACACATTGTTATATCAATCGCAGTGAAAGATCTCAACGAAGCAGAAAAATGTGGCGTGACACCATCACTTAAGATAACAAGAGTACTTTCGGTGAATAGGTTTTCCAAAAGTATGCCGCGTAGATTATGATTTCTTGATTCCCATTCAGGATCATGGGCGTAGAAATCGCCCAAAAGAATAAATGGAGCAGGCAATTGACCAATTAAATCAACGATATCACGCATATTGACATTGTCGCTTGCTGGATAATAGAAAAAATAAAGCGACACGGATAGCAACAGCTTCCAATTCAGAATTCATAACAATCTTCTTACAAACCACATTTTTACGAACCAGGATCGCTACTCCATCACAAGCTTGGCGATCAGTAGGCGCATCAGTACGAAATACTGAGAAATCTCGTAATGAAACTGCTCTAGTGTCTTTAGAATGTGTTTCCTGTAAACAAATGCAAGAGGGAGTCTGCTCGCCATCGAGAGCTTTAACTTCTTCAAAATGGTTCTAGAAACCATTACAATGCCATTATAGTATGGGAGGCATGATTTAGGTATGAAAGATCAACTTTCTCTGATTTGAAAAGCGTAATTGCAGTTACTTCCGTTGGGAAAGATGATTTCTAAGTATGAGATCCCTCCTTTTTGGGAAAGTTGGTGATGCATAAACCTAAGACATTCGACGTTTCTCGTACCTCCATTGTGCGGTCTTTTGAAATTAGTTTCGGAGAAGTTGGACTTGCATTTAAATGAGAAATTTGGATCTTTTATTTGACGTTAACTTTTGTGTCGATGGAGATGTAATTTTGGTAGCTGGATTCAAAATGTTTTTTAAATTTCGAGTTACACTGCTTAAACAGGAGGTAAATTTGGAAGAGTTGCAGAAATATTAAGGGAAGTAATGGTTTCTTTTTGAATGGCATTTAATTTTGTATTGACGGGAGAAGCTGCGATTAAAGCGAAAGAACGGCTAAACTTAGGACTTGTCTGTAATTTGAATTTTTACGGTGCGTCGAGATAAGAAAGTTTGTCAATTATGATGATTTCATTCAGAAAAGAAAGATGGATGATTGCCAGAACAATTCACGCAGCGGACCGTACCCTAAAATTCCTCGCCCAAATGCTCCTGCTCACTGCACCGTGGACACACTTCTGGGATTTAAAACATCTCATTGTTCGAGGAAATTACGGACTCACGGAACAACTGTAAAAACCAACCTTAATCTTCTCCGCAAGCTTATCTAGACCGAAAGTTAAAACAACAGATGCCGTTTTTACAACTTCACCGTTCTTCTTGGTTGAAAGCCACGATGGTGTATTACATCCTGACTCGCAAGTTCGCACGTACACTCATCCATCTCAACAAATAGCAGGTCGTAAAATGATATTACGCCATGCCATGAGTGGAGGGATTTAGGCGCCCCCACTAAGATTGGCATTTCAAATAAAACCTTAGCTTTCAATAACAATTTAGATTGTCATCAATTAGCTGTCTCAAATAGGAGGGTACCATCGAGAAGCCGTTTGGTGAATTTAAGTTCTCCACTAGAAAGCTCGTTCAGACTCCTCACCAAACCAAAAAAGGATACTTGAGAGATAGATTTACCTTCTTCAGTTCTTTGAATTATAAGAAATTTGGACGAAATCTTAATTTCCACCTTTAGAAAATGGTCTCTTTCGTCCGGTAACGGACAAGATCGTTTTTGAGGAAGAGCCTACGCGGTTTAGTATTTATTTGCCATGAAAATATTCATCTCCTGGTCTCCCCACCCACCTCGGAGCCACAATTTGGAACGTCACACCACAAACTGGTGTAATTTGCAGGGCTAACCAGCAGAGGTAGCCCCCTCACCTGCCAATAAGCTTCAGAACGCTGCTAGGCACTCTTTTCAACGTCTGAAAACTTACCTCGATGGTCATAGTACTCACCTTACCGGTACAGAGAATGTAACGGCAAGCCGATTAGTCAGATTGGGTTAGTATCTGGCCGCCCGCTTCGCAAGAGTCCGAAACCAAGGAGGTGTGTTGCGTTAGCTCAACCACCAGGATCATCTTCTTCTGCTTCGCGGGTCTCCACGCACGGAAAACACTTGGGGGAGCAAAAATTTAAGAAAGAAAAGTCTGAAGAAGATTGGCCCACTAATCTTCCGTTAAAAGTTCACATGGAACAATGTGTCTTTAACGAGGTACCTTTCTCGCCCTTTGGTCGCCTCTTACGACCAGCAGTAGTGCTGCGGGTTAATTCTAATCCCCAGCCACTGGAGGATTGCCCTGTGTGGGTGCCCATTTCTAGGTATATTAGAAAACGTTCAATAGGGAGCCCATCATCTGGTGAAACATGCCTCACACTAACAGTGAGCTGATCAATATGGGACCGGTCCGGAGTGGAATCTACAGATAAACTAAAGTACCCAGCAGTTCTTAAATCATCTAAGATTGAGTCTCTTACTTTATGTAAATGTAGAAATATAAGATGTGACATCTGTTCCTTTATTCATTATGCCCCTTATCTATCTTTGTTAAGATGCCTTTTAATTTTGTGCATTCTTGACTATACTTCAGCTCTCTGCTTGGATTTCTTCTTTTGAGCCCCACTTTCATAACTTTTGGTTGACATCTTTGATATTTTGGGCTGAATATGTATTTTATATATATAAACATTCTTTCACTAAATATATTTCTTAGAATAAATATTAAATGTCCACCTCCAAATTATTTAGTAATTTTTTGATTTCTGTTTAACAATTTACAGGCTCAGTTACCAGTTACATTTAAAATAAAATGTTTGAGCAAATTGTTAATATATGTTATATTATTTTTTCCTTAGGTGCAACCGTTTTTGAGTAATTGCAGAAACTGCTAAAAATGATTATAGTAAACATACATTTCGGGTTTGAATATATTTTTTAAAAATAGGTTTGTTTTCCCGAAGTAGATATACAAACCTTAACTTTAAAGTTGTGTCAGTTCGTCTTCGTTTCATCAAAAGCGTATAAGAATGTTAGGTGCATGGCACTGCAGAAGTTTTTATTCTATGATTAACATTGTTAAATAGATTGTAGTAGATTTATAGGATGAAAATGTGTGCCAAACATTTTCATATTCAGAGAGATGGTTCGCTCCATATAAAATATCACTAAGCGTTATAGTGTCAAGTAATTCCCTACCAAAACTAAAGAAATGATGTTTAAATAATTAAAATTGAATAGTGCCCTTTCTAGTGAGCCTTATGAAAGCAGTGAAAAAATAATGTTTCCATAGTTCTTAGTCAACAACTGCCTATAGTACCTTACCTTAATCTAATTATTTTTAACATTAACTGAACAAACTTAATATCAAATAATACGTTATATATACTAAGATAGAAATATGTGCATTTTTACCTTCTTATACGCAGTATAAGTAAGTATTGTAATCATGAAAATTTTCGAACTCGAGATTTTAACGGAAATATACGTTTTGACCTTCCCTGAATCGATTCCGACTTTTTTCGGAATGACGTCCGTCTGTGTGGGTGTGTGTGTGTGTGTGTGTGTCTGTGTGTGTGTGTGTGTGTGTGTGTGAGCGCTCTACAGCCCAAACGGCTAAAGGGAAAATTATAAAATTTTAAACTAAAGATTTGTATATGTCTGGCACCAAAACCACCTATTTTTGAAAACCATATTCCGACCAGAAGTGCATGTTTACTCTGGTCATTTTTTGCAGTTTCTGCAATTACTCAAAAATGGTTACAGTTACAGAAAAATTTTTTGATAAAAAATTAATGATATTTATATTTAGCACAACTTTTGTTTGAACCTTTTTTCCAAAAAAAGTACTGGTTTCAAAATAAATTTTTGCTTATTATATATATTGTTACATAAATCGTATCATCTGCGTCTGTCAATTGTTTAACAGAATAGATTTTAATAATTTGAAGTTTGACATTTAATATTTATTCTAAGAAATTAATTTAGTGTGAAAGCGATCTAAAGGTTAGAACAAATATTATAAATTAGAAAAATAATGCTACTACGATGTGGTTTAACCCATATGCGGATAAGAAAGTTCGGTGCATGACACTGCAGATATTTTAGTAATATAATCATTTTGTTATTACTTTATTGTTGATTATTATTATTTCAATTAGTTTGTAGTAATGTTATACCATTATTTTTAATACGAACCCGAATCATTTCTACAGCCTCTTTAAAGTCCACAACCAAAAATATCTTGTATTTTCTTCGGTCTTACAATTACTAGAACTTTAAACAATCTAACCTTTTGATATATTTAGAGAACTAACTTATACAGGCACCATCATTCCTAACTCTTCGGCACATCCGGCTAACATGAAACTATCAGCTATTCCAATATCAGAATAATTTTAATAAAGAATAAAACAAAATTCGTGCAATCGCCATTAATAATGGCTATACCCGAAAATAGTTAATCAGATCCTATGTAAAACACAATAGAAACATTTAATAAAGCAAATGTATTGTTTTATATCAGATACACACACCAAAATTTACAGAAAAATTGGGTTTATAGGGAAATTAGCAACATAATAGCAAACTAATTGAAATCCGAACATATCACAGCAGTTTTCTTCAATAATGACATCTTGAAAGTTCCTTCGTTAATAATAAAATCCATAGTATTAATAAATAAGATCACAGTGGGATTTATCAAATTAATGGTAATAAGATTTTTGGAACATATAAGAACATGGAGGTTGAATTGCATTGGGTCACATGTTGCCAAATACATGTTAGAAATCAATCATACTTTTGCTATCATAAACTTACAGATCCTACACATTGTAAACAAGGGTTCAAAAATGAATTTTATAGAAGCACATGAAAACAATAATGGAATTTCTGAGAAAATACAACTAACGAACGAACAGCTAGAGTTAAATTCATCACCACTCTCGAACCCATTTTAAACCCTTGTCGGGTTTTTCTTACTTTTAACCGCCCTTCCTATGAAATATTATTTGAAACTAACCGAGCGTTTTATTTTTATATTTAATCATGTTTCAATGAGAGCCTACAGCTAATTTCATACAAATTATTGAAAACGAATATACATACAACAAAATCATTTAAAACATTTCAAATAACTTTTATTTGAAAATATAATCCTAGTTGTAAAATAATAACCATTGTTATTTGATCCTTTATTATTTATTTGACTTATATCGTATCATTTGTTCAACAACAAAATGGACTTAATATTTTCAAAATATTACAAATTTTCAAAATTTGTGATATTTCCAAATATTTTTAACTTTCAACGATTTAACCAAAATTAGTAAAAGATAGTTGTCGATAGTGTCCATATGCCAGATATTTTGTAATAGTGATTAAATAGATGGTTGTTGTTATTGAAATTGCGTATTGATTAACCGTAGTAAATCAAGAGGAAAGTTCGTTTTAACCGAGCTTATTAAATAAAAAATTTTGATAAATATATATTTTTATTTTGCTGTGTATGGTGTCGTTTTGGTTGTATATTGACCGATTTCTTTCGGTTTTGGTTCAAATCAATTGAATATTGTTCTTTTTTCGTAGTTTTGTCTACATTTTCTAATTTTCAGGTAGGTTTTTTTATTATTTATTTGACTTATATCGTATCATTTGTTCAACAACAAAATGGACTTAATATTTTCAAAATATTACAAATTTTCAAAATTTGTGATATTTCCAAATATTTTTAACTTTTAACGATTTAACCAAAATTAGTAAAAGATAGTTGTCGATAGTGTCCATATGCCAGATATTTTGTAATAGTGATTAAATAGATGGTTGTTGTTATTGAAATTGCGTATTGATTAACCGTAGTAAATCAAGAGGAAAGTTCGTTTTAACCGAGCTTATTAAATAAAAAATTTTGATAAATATATATTTTTATTTTGCTGTGTATGGTGTCGTTTTGGTTGTATATTGACCGATTTCTTTCGGTTTTGGTTCAAATCAATTGAATATTGTTCTTTTTTCGTAGTTTTGTCTACATTTTCTAATTTTCAGGTAGGTTTTTTTTTTCCTGTCGTTTCTATTATATGTCCGCGTTTGCAGGGTGTTTGAAGGAGGGAGCAACCCCTCCGTTGCATTGAACCCTGCTAAAATGCAGAAAGTAATGAGCCAGTTGACGGTGGAACATTGTCCCCGGTTACTGGTCATTAAAAAAAAGACGGATCTGATTTTTTTAAGGTCAGTCCGTTTTTGATCAATAAACAAATGCACAGTATGGTTGGCAAGGTGCAGTCTTTAAAATAAATTAAAGAAGGTCTTTTGTTAGAAACAAAATCTGCTAAGCAAGCAACTCGGTTGCTGCAAACAAATGTTTTTGCTGATGTACCTGTTGAAGTGTTGTCTCACTCGCCCCTCAATACCGTCAAGGGAGTGATAAGTGTGTCGCGATTTATTAAATTGCTCAACTGATGAGCTTTTCTCAGACCTTTAAAGCACAAAAAGTTTCTAAGGTCAGGCGGAATACCCGCAAGTGGAGGACACTGCATCCATTATTGTTTCATGTTCGCTGCATAAGTTGCCATCTAAAATCCGGGTAGCAATGTATAATTTGCCTGCTAGGCCTTACATTTCCAACCCCATGCGATGCTTTAATTGCCAAAAGTTTGGACATTCTTCAAAAACATGCAAGGCCAAAAAAAATTGTATATGTGGAAAGGCACTTCATGAGGAACAGCGCTGTACCGATCCGGTAAATTGCGTGAACTGTGGTAAAGGGCATCTTGCCTTGTCCAAAAACTGCTCAAAATTTAAAGATAAATATGCCATCATAAAACATAAAACTCTGAACCACTGCAGTTTCCCTGAAGCAAGAGCTTTCATTCGCCAGATTTCTTCATTTTCAACTTTGAGCTTTGCTAGGGTTGCTGCAGCTAAGCCAGCAATTTCTAATAGGTCTGTTAATGACATCGCTGCTCTTCTCCTGCCTAAATTTAAAAAAAATGATTGTGGAAGCTTTTTTGGTAAACATAGGCGCTATAAGGAGTGCAGTTCTTTCCAACACGTACACAGTGACTAATAATACTACAACGCCGTCACTCCCTATTGTTCCAGTACCTGTTTTTCCAGGTTCATCTCAATCTATGAATAAAATGCTTTCTTCAAATATTATGCCATCTCCTGCTCCTGACTGTCAGGACAAAATAAATATGTTTCTTTCTCTGACTCAGAGTCAAGCGCTATGTCGATTGACAATGAGGCGGTAAATATAGCTCGTAAACCCTAAAAAAGGCGTGTGTGGGCTAAGGGCAGACCGTAGAACCCGAAACCGTAACACGTTTCGGGGTTACCTCTAAAGTCAGCTTTCACCTTCTGATTTTAACTTTTATTTTCTATCTTCATTTGTTATGTCTAATTCGTTCATCATCCAATGGAACTTTAATAGAATCGTCAACCACCTAGCTGAGTTAAAGCTATTAATGGCTGATTATAACCCCAGAGTAACTTACATCCAAGAGACTCATTTAAAACCTCTCAAAGTTTTCAACATGCGGGGATATAAAATCTTCCGCAGAGCTGTTGAGCCTGTTACACGTGCTCATGGTGGCGTTGCAATTGTACTTGATTCTTCTATTCAACACAAAGAACGTAATATTTCAACAAGGTTACAAGCACTTGCATGCCAGGTATTCTTACCTCGGAAAATTACAATTAGCAACGTCTACCTTCCAGATGGCAACTGTAATTTAAATGATCTCGAGGACTTAGTACGGAAGCTTCCGACTCCTTAACTCTTTGTTGGAGACTTTAATTCTCATAATATACTCTGGGGTTCCGTAAGCACAGATGCTCGCGGTAGTATTGTCGAAAGCTTCTTGGACATTAATGATTCATGAACATGAGGTCAAGAAGTTTTTCGGCAATCAGCTTTTCTTTCTCTACCCCTACTCAAGCTGCTCATCTTCAGTGGCATGTAGTTGACGAGGCCCATTACAGTGACCATTTTCCCATTCTTGTGTCGTTTCTATCATAAACTGTTTCTGCTACACAAAAAACCGCACAAAGATGGTTATTTGATCTGGCCAATTGGCAATCTTTTGCCAACAACCTTCTGCATGCCGAATCGTCCCCAGATTTAATTTTCGAGCAGCAACATCTAAACATTCCGCTTCGTTATCAATACCGAAATCCTCTGGTTGTCTCAGAAAGAAATATGTTACTTGGTGGAATGAACACGTTGCTTCCGCTATACGTTCTAAAAAGCGCGCATTAAAGGTGTACCGGAGAAACCCCACACTTTTAAAGCAAATTGCGTAGACAAAAGCCTGTGCGCAATCCAGGCGTTCAATTCTTAAGTCTAAAACTGAGTTTTAGCGCGGATTGGCTTTTTCCATGGGTACTGATTTCGACCAAACTCTGCTTTAGAAGATAATCAAGTATATTAACGGTAACAAGATAAATTCCCATATTCCAATGCTCCAGGTCAATGGTAAGGTACACACTGTCAGAGACGATATTTGTGATATTCTAGCAAACCAGTTTGAGTTCCTCTAAACTTTGAGTGTGATAAATCTGAGAGTCATAATTCAGTATTCACTCTAAAAGAATTTTGATTTGCACTGACATGAGTCACACAGCCAATACTTCTGTTGGGTATGATGATATTGCTTGCGCAATGTATCGTCACTTACCCACTATAATTAAACTTAGAACAGTGCAATTTCTCAATTGAATATGTCTACCCAGACATCTGGCGCGAAGCGATAACTGTGCCGATACACAAGAAAGGCAAAGATGTGTCTTCTGCATCAAGCTACCGTCCAATATCTTTGACATGTCATCTGTGAAAGTTATATGAACGCATGATCAATTATCGACTCTGCTTATTTCTAGAATCCCACAATCTCATCAACCAACATCAATTTGGATCTTGTCAGCACCACTCCGCTACTGACTTGCATGTGTATCTGACAAACGCTATTCAATTTGGCATCTTAAAACGCAACCATCTGGTTGCAATGTTTTTACTTTCTTATACGCAGTATAAATAAGTATTGTAATCATGAAAAATTTCGATCATAAATTTCAACTGAAATATACGTTTTGATCTTCCCTGAATCGATTCCAACTATTTTTGGAATGACGTCTGTCTGTGTGCGCGTGTGTCTGTATGTGTGTGTGTGTATGTTCTCTACAGCTTAAACTGTTGAAGCTAAAATTATGAAACTTTAAACATAAGATTTGCACATGCCGGGATGTGCGCCTGTTATATTTGAAAAAAATATTCGAACCGGAAGTGCCTGTTTACTCTAGTCATTTTTGGCAGTTTCTGTAATTACTCAAAAATGGTTACAGTTACAGAAACATTTTATGAACAAAAATTAAAGGTATTTATATTAAGCACAATTTTTGTAGAATTTTTCATCCAAAAAGTGTACTGGTTTGAAAATAAATTTCTGTCTATTATATATATTTTACATAAATCGTATCATCTGCGCCTGTCAATTGTTTAACAAAATAGACGTAAATAATTGACATTTAATATATATTCTAAGAAATACATGTAGTGTAAAAGCGATCTAAAAGTAAGAACAAATATTAAAAATTAGAAAAATAATGAGACTACGAAGTGGTTTAACCCACATGCATATAAGAAAGTTCGGTGCATGACACTGCAGATGTTTTATCTATAGAAAGCTTTTGACATGACCAGGAGTTCGGAATTCTACGAAAACTGCACAACTGGGGTCTACTAGGCCATCTGCCTCAATTCGTAGAAAACTTTCTTACGAACCTCTCCTTTAGAGTGCGAGTTGGACCAACAATCTCTTCCTTGCGACCGTTGCTAAACAGAATTCCCCAAGGCTCTTCCATTAGTGGTTCACTTTCTTGATTGCAATCAATGACATTGTGTCCAATCTGCCGAATACTGTTGATAGTTGTCTGTATGAAGATGACCGCACTATCTTCACTTCATTCCAATCTCTTGCTCTTTGTCACGAGAGATTACAGCATGCTGTTGCCTTAGTTTCTTTGGCTTCATGCAACCGTGGTTTTCGTTGCTCTGATTAGAAAACCTGTGCTATCGACTTCTTTCGCCTCCGCAAAGCAAACAACTATCCTGTAGTATCGCTTTGCGATAGACCAGTGCGGATAGCGAATGAGGTGAAGTATTTGAGCATAATTTTCGACCGGCGTCTCTTATAGATGAGACAAATCTATACTGTTTCTACGCAGTGCCGAATGTCATTGAATGCTATCAAGTGTATTGCCTCCACAAAATGGGGAGCCGATAGGGGCTCTATGCTGCGATTTTACGTCAGTCTAATTCTATCCAGCTTAGACTTGTGTGCTACCATTGTGTACACTGCTATTGCTTCTCACTTGAAGAAGCTAGTTCCTTTAGAGTTCAGGTTGGACAAACATTCTCTACTCTACGACCGTTGCAACACGGAATTCCCCAAGACTCTTCCATTAGTGTAACATTATTCTTGATTGCAATCAATGACATTGTGTCCATTCTGCCATATACTGTTGATTATTGTCTGTATGTAGATGACCTCACG
>OX122902.1:6255283-6275283 GCA_944738965.1 Nebria brevicollis | reverse complement strand
TGCACCTATTGTTTCTAAATATGAGTTTAATAAAAACTATCCAATATTTGTTATAGATTGTTTATATCAAAACGAGACCATAAAGGAATCAATTACAGATGTAAAGATTGACTTTCAGTTTAATAAAAAGTTTCCAGAAAATACTATTGTACACTGTCTGATAGTTAGTGATACAAATATAAAATATAGTAGCTTGACAAACACGCTAATAAATGGAGTTTAAAATTAAAAAAGTAGGAAAAGGCTTAGAGAATATAACTATAGAAGAAAAGCAACAAAATTGATATAAATATTTCCCCAACACTATAAGATGTATAATATGTGGACCATCAAATTGTGGTAAAACAAACATTATATTACAAATGTTAACAGATGCGCATAACGGTTTAATATATCAAAATATATATGTTTATTCAAAATCATTACATCAACTAAAATACAAATATCTTGAAGAGTTTGTAAATGAAATGAATAGTCATTTGAAAAATCGTATAGGCTTTTACAAATTTGAAAATGCTGAAGACGTTACACCTGTAGAAAATGTAAAACCTAATTCAGTAACAATATTTGATTATATTGATACACGAAAAATAAAATTACTTGAAGATTATTTTAGTAGAGGTAGACACTATGGTCTTTGTTGTTTATGCACATGTCAAACATTAAGCCGCATACCGAAACAGATAGTCAGAGATAATGCAAACTATATTATACTTTGTCACTTTACTGATAGTACTAATTTAAAACATGCATATAATGAATTCGCTGGCACGGATATGAGTATAGAAAAGTTTAGAGATCTTTGTAATTTTTGTTGGAAAAGAAGTGTACAAATGGGGGTTCTAACTCAAAAAAACCTGAACGTACCCCGTTTTTCGCTAGAAATACCGTGAAAATGCCCATAAAAGAGTACTTTTGCCCTATTTTTACGGTTTTTCGTTAGAAAATACCGTGAAAATGCAGTTAAAAGAGTACTTTTGCCCAATTTTTAGTAAAATTTACAAAAAGTGTAAATTGACAAACCTGAACGTATTGACAATTTTTTTCCCTAATAAATGGAGAATAAACACGAACTAGCGAGTATGCTTAATAGTAGTAATTCACAATTTAGAAAATTGTCAGAGTTGGAGAATAAAACGTAAAAAATCGAATATTTTGAGGTAATTGAAGGAAAGTACGTTGAGAAAATAATAGTTGGTATAGAGAATTTTAAAGTATCATTACCTGAACGGTATAATAGATTTATACCAAGTATTGCAAAGTTGAACAGTAATCCTCCTAGTTTAAAATATAACGGTAAGAAGAAAATAGGTACTAGAAAGATGCATGATATAGAATTTGTTTAAACGAATAGTTAAAAATATAAAAAAAATACAAAAATAAATATTATGGATGAAACTAATTAACAGGAATGAATCAGGTATAGTTAATTTAGATTCTAATTCGGGATTAGGTACTCACTGGGTAGCTTATATAAAAATTGATAATTAAGTTTACTATTTTGATAGTTATGGAAACGTAAACCCTGAAATAAAATTAGTGAACTATTTTAATAAGGCTGAAATATATTATAATTATGACAGACAACAGTCATATAATGAAACAAATTGTGGAAAGTTATGTATAGAATTTATATATAATTTCTTTTATAATAAATGGGTAAACTCACATTAGAAAATTATAAAAATTTGAATCAATCTATTTTAATTAGTAATTATTTCCCTCCACTAGATTTATCAAATGGTAGATATGAATTGTGACTGAAAAGCTTAAAAACATCATTTACTATTCCAAATGTATCAGAAAAATTAAAAAATCATACTTTTACTTATATTAAAGAGGGTGTTAGTAAAACAATTAAAATTGATGATGGTACATATAGATATAAAGACTTGAAAGACATACTAGAAGAAATTATCGGTATAGGATTCACATTAAAACCAAATGACAATACTGTAGAAAATGTAAAACCTAATTCAGTAACAATATTTGATTATATTGATACACGAAAAATAAAATTACTTGAAGATTATTTTAGTAGAGGTAGACACTATGGTCTTTGTTGTTTATGCACATGTCAAACATTAAGCCGCATACCGAAACAGATAGTCAGAGATAATGCAAACTATATTATACTTTGTCACTTTACTGATAGTACTAATTTAAAACATGCATATAATGATTTCGCTGGCACGGATATGAGTATAGAAAAGTTTAGAGATCTTTGTAATTTTTGTTGGAAAAGAAGTGTACAAATGGGGGTTCTAACTCAAAAAAACCTGAACGTACCCCGTTTTTCGCTAGAAATACCGTGAAAATGCCCATAAAAGAGTACTTTTGCCCTATTTTTACGGTTTTTCGTTAGAAAATACCGTGAAAATGCAGTTAAAAGAGTACTTTTGCCCAATTTTTAGTAAAATTTACAAAAAGTGTAAATTGACAAACCTGAACGTATTGACAATTTTTTTCCCTAATAAATGGAGAATAAACACGAACTAGCGAGTATGCTTAATAGTAGTAATTCACAATTTAGAAAATTGTCAGAGTTGGAGAATAAAACGTAAAAAATCGAATATTTTGAGGTAATTGAAGGAAAGTACGTTGAGAAAATAATAGTTGGTATAGAGAATTTTAAAGTATCATTACCTGAACGGTATAAGAGATTTATACCAAGTATTGCAAAGTTGAACAGTAATCCTCCTAGTTTAAAATATAACGGTAAGAAGAAAATAGGTACTAGAGTGATGCATGATATAGAATTTGTTTAAACGAATAGTTAAAAATATAAAAAAAGAAATAAAAATTGAATAAATAAAGTACATAAAACATAAATAAAGTACATAAAACATAAACTAGACATAAATAAAGTACAAAAAACATAAACTAGACATAAATAAAGTAAATAAAACATAAACTAAACATAAATAAAGTACATAAAACATAAACAAGAAAGAAATAAAGTACATAAAACATAAACTAGACATAAATAAAGTACATAAAACATAAACTAGACATAAATAAATTACATAAAACATAAACTAGACATAAATAAAGTACATAAAACATAAACTAGACATAAATAAAGTACATAAAACATAAACTAGACATAAATAAAGTACATAAAACATAAACTAGACGTAAATAAAGTACATAAAACATAAACATAAAACATGAATCATAAATTAATATAATTTTTTCTTAAATAAATGTATGATAAGAGCTATGAGAAGTTAGTAAACCAATTTAATATATCTAAGACAAAAACAATAGATGCTTTAAAAATATATTATCAGAGTGAGTTTGATAAAATTGAAGCTTTAGAGAAGCAATATAAACCTATAATTAAAGTTTTGAATAAACAAGAAAAAGCCATCAAAGAAACAACAAATGCTATTACTGATGCAAGTATATCAAGAAATGCAATGGTACACTGGCGAAATCCTGTAGCATCATCAAGTTTAAATGATTCATATGAAGGCGATGAAGAAACAATAGTACCAATGCCAAAACAAAGAGTAGTTCTACCAGGTGAAATGGCTGTTGTTAATTCCATAGAAGATGCATATTGAAATCGACAACAAGATGAGAGAGACACAACTTATGGAATTAGTCATAAATCTGAACATGGTTAGAATGGGGCTAAAGATGAATAAAACGAGAGATTTGTTATTTAATGGTTATAAAATAGATTTCGATGAAGATCATATTATATTATACAACAACACTGAACAACAAAATAAGAAATATCCAAAAAATGAGAATATATTGACTTTCTTTACATTGAAACAACCACCTTACGAAGATCGGAATAAATTAAAAAATGCACATGTAGCTGACAATACAAATTATAGAGAAATTTTATTTCTGACAAGGGCCTTGCATATGTATGATCAGCCTACACGTCAGATAATATCTAGTTCAGATAAATATAAACAACTAATATCACCTATGTGGCAAGATTATAATAACTTTAGAGGCGCACCTATATATACATCGTCACCAAAGACCAAGCTATAAGCTGAATTTGATAAAAATAGACCTATACCATCAACGTCATCTGGGAAAGGTTTATTCTAAAAATATAATACAAAAGAAAAAGAATATGTGTATTGGGATGATCCTAAAGAATTACAAGATCGCTTAGATTATCTAAAAGCCGAAAAACTAGCTCTTAACGATAACGTTCAAAATGAAATAATAAATATAGAAGAGGAATTACTTGAGAGGAATGGTAGCGGTATTAATTTTTTTACACTTAAATGGTACAAAATAAATTTGGAGATAGTGATGAATATCTAGAAAATAATAATGTTAAATTTGTTCCTGGAATAGGGTTTAATTTAACAGATGATGGTCATTATGATATACAAAACAAGAAATTATGTAATGTGGAAATGTCTGGAAATGTGAATGATGCATGTAAAAAATATTATGTTGACCAATTAGTATTAGATAGTATGATAAAAATTGAAACTGACATAAAAATTAAAACAAATGATATGGGTAAATTAATTAATGAACATACGAAGTCTTTGATAAATCAGAAGCTTACCACTATATTTAGATAATTGGATAATCATATTAAAAATCAATTTAAACGGCTGTCAATACCAATTCAATTACGATATAACAAATTTGATGAAGACGGTTTCTATATACGTGAATATAGTATATCTAATGATACTATTTATCGTCTACCATTTAACATAAAAATTGAAAAGTTTACATTATTCTCAAAAGGTGCATGCAGTGAAATACATGTTAATGATAGAGAATTTAAAACATTACCGGATGGCTTCGAGTTGAAAAAACGTGAAAAACTTAGATTTAAACTATTTATAAGTACTGATAATGTTTCATGGGCCAATATAAGTGTTGAATTAATTATTACGCATCAGTAGATTTCTTATGTAATAAATTTTATTATTTTATTATAATTTCAATTGTACAACTGGCCATATTGGCCAACAAGTAATTCTGATGTATTACATAAATAAAGCATGCGTGAAGGCAGTTCCCATCGAAACACCTACTTTTAACATCTTTGTTATTTTCTTAGGATCCAAGTTCAAGTGGTTTGGTTCGCTTCAGTCGCCTTTTTTCGTTTTCGTTATTTAGTATATCGAGTGCTAGGTTGTTGGAGTGTCTGTAGAGCCTGTCTTCATATTTTCTTGCGAATATTTTTATTTGTTCCTTTACTGTCTTGATTTTTAGATCTTGGTGAAGGGTTTCGTTGGAGACGTACCAAGGGGCGTCGGCAATAATCCGAAGGCATTTGTTTTGTGCTCGCTGTAATATGTTTATGTTGGATGGTTTAGCGCACTCCCACAGCTGGATACCGTATGTCCAGATCGGGATGATGGTCGCTTTGTAGATAAGCAGTTTATTTTTTAGGCTAAGTTTTGATTTTCTGCCAATTAGCCAGTAGAGTTTCTTTATTTTTAGGTCTATTTGTTGTCTTTTTGCAGTGATATGTATTCTCCAAAGGAGTCTTGTTTCTAGGTGCATTCCTATGTACTTTATGTGGTCTTTTCTTCGCAATATTTGGTTATTGATGTTTATCGCTGGACATTGGACTTGTTTGTTGGTGAAAATCATATGGATGGACTTGCTTTCATTGATTTTTATTTTCCACTTTTTAATCCATTATTGAATATCATTAATTGCTTCTTGTAGGTTCTCTATGGCTTTAATTGGGTCAGAGTTAGAGGAAAGCACTGCTGTGTCATCTGCATATGTAGCAATTGTTACGCTTCTATGACAGGGTAGGTTGGCTGTGTATATTTGGTATAGCACTGGGCCTAGTACGCTGCCTTGGGGTACGCCTGCTAGTATAGGATGTTCCTGGGATAGGGTATTATCGTAATCTACCCGGTATGTTCTGTCTGTTAGGTAGGATTTCATTATTAGGTAGAAGTTATGTGGTAGATGTTGTTTGATTTTGTGCAAAAGTCCGGGATGCCAGACTCTATCGAACGCCTGACTGATGTCTAGGAAAGCCGCTGAGCATACCTTTTTTCTTCCAGATCTTCTTCGATCTCTTTGAAGATTCTGTGGACTTGTTATATTGTGGAGTGTTGTTCCCTGAAGCCGAATTGGTGATCGGGAATTAAGCAGTCTTCTTCTATGATCCGTTTCATTCTCTTCAGAATTATTTTTTCCAGTAGCTTGGACAGAGTAGGTAGCAACTATATTGGCCTGTATGATGAGGATTCGTGCGCTGGTTTGCCTGGTTTTAAGATAAGGAGTATTTGAAAAGCCTTCCACTTTTTTGGGAAATACTGCAATCTTAGTGTTGCGTTGAATATTTGAGTTATGGCAACGATCTCTTTCTTTGGGAGATTTTTTAGCATCATAGCAGTTATAATGTCATTCCTTGGAGCTTTTTTATTGTTTAGGAATTGGATCTCTTTGTTTATTTCTGCTGGGGTACACAGATTTATTGGAGGGGAGAGTTGTAGTGGTGTTTTCAGAGAGTTTAATATTTCATTGTCGTCAATTTGTTTCGTCTTGTGCGGCTGGAAGACTTCGTACAAGTGTACGGCAAATGTTTTTGCCTTTTCCATATCGGATCTTGCCCAAGTGTTGTCTTTTTTCCGTATCGGCGGAATGTGTTGTTTTGGTCTTTTAAGCTTCTTTGTGGCTCTCCACAGTGAGTAGTCATCAGCAGGAGTAGGTGATAAGTTGCTTATGTATTCTTCAAATGTGTCGTTTTTGATTGTTGTTGAGGTCGAATTGTTCTTCAGCTTTTATGTAGTTAGAAGAAATACCTTTCGTAATGAAGAAGTCTAGCAGATCGGGAATTTTGCTAGTATCTGTTGGCCAGTAGGTAGGTGTTCCAGTGCTTATGGAGACAAAATTATTTGTATGAATTACAGCTTTTAGTTCCCTACCTTCTGGATTAATTAGTCTGGATCCCCAATGGGTGTGTTTCGCATTGAAGTCTCCGCCTGCTATGAATTTTCTTCCTAGTTCTTTGAAGTACTCTTCGAATAGGTTTCGTTTGATTGCGTGCCTGGGTGGGCAATAGACAGCTGCGATTGTGATTGCCCCGTGAGAACTTTTGATTTCGATATTCGTAGCTTGAAGGTAGTCTTTATCGTAGCTTTCCATTTCGTGATGATGTTGCTATTTTGGTTTATTAGTTGATTGAACATTGTTTCGAATTTAGTTAAGAGTTGTTGAAGCAGGGGGTTACTGTTTTGATTGTTTATTTGTGTTTTGGTAGCGTTTGCATAAGTATTAGGATTGTTGTTGTCATGAGTTTGGGTATTGGCATTTTCTTTTTGTTGTGTTGTGATATTTTTCGAGGAATGGATGTTTGAATTAAGGTAGAATTTATTTTGGTGCTCTTGTCGGTTTTGTTGAATTTTGCGATATACGGGGCACCCTTTGTAGTTTTCTGGGTGCGGCCCTTCGCATAGGGTGCATATTGGGTCAGTTTCCTTGTTTTTGGGACATTGGTTTGTAGGGTGATGTTCTGGACATTTTACACAGCGATGAGGTTTAGTACAATATGTCTTAGTATGTCCATATTCTTGACATCTTTGACATTGCGGAATATCTTTTTTCTTTCTTGGTGCCTCGATTTCTATCTTAGTTCCTAGTAGATTGGTTAGTTTGTAAATGTCTTTGTTATTTTCGGTAGGCTCTTGGTCTATGAAATGCATTGGCAATGGTAGTTTTGTATGCCAGCTTTTTATATTCGAAATGTTTCTGATAATGAAGCCTTTTTCTGTTAGGGCTTCCTTTATTTCGTCTATGGGAATTGTCGGGTGCAGGTTTTTTATTACAACTCTGTATGCGCGTTCCTCTTTTGGTTGATAAGTGTGAAACGTAACTTCATTTTGTCTTAGCATATGAATTAGTTTTCGGTAGGCTGTCGGGGTTTTTGTGTTGACTTTGACTTCGTCATTTGCTAAAGTTTTGCAAATGAATTCATTTGTGCTGAGCGACGTTTCGAGGCAAGCTAGCATGTTTGAATAGTTTGTCACATTATTTATGAAAACAGGGGGTGGTTTATGTTCTGTAGTCTCTTTTTCGTTTGATTGGGTTTCTGTCAGATTCTCATTGCTTAGGGCTAAGAATCTATTTGCTGTGGTAGTTCTCCCATTGTCTTTGGGGTTTAGTTTTTTTGGTTTTTGGTGTGATATTGTTGTTGTATTCTTCTGGTCTGGTGCGCTTAGCTGTCTTCTTGACATTGACAGCTTGCCATGAGCATTGTGAATCTAGTTCCATGTCTGAGTACATCATGTCTATTGGCAGTGCAGTTCGTGGTGAATAATGTGATCTGGGTGTTAAAGCAGGGCTGGTTACTGGTGAAGTTGCGAATATAGTGCTTCGAGTTTGAGGACTCGTGGTGGAACATATAGGAGTTGAGGTAATTGGTCTCGTGCAGTATGTTGTGATCGAGGTGGTTATGTAAGTGTTTGATACTTGCGTATTTGTGTGTATCGTTCCTCCGCTGGTTTCCGCCATGCTTATTTTTAGCTTGTAGTTGTGCTAAGATTTGTTTTCAATTAAGTTGGCAACACTGGTGGACTATACCGTCGCAAGTAGCTCAGCACAAGGTTGAGTGCGCGCGCACTTTGCCTCGTGTTGTTTTCACTAATTTATGTTTGGTTATTTGGCTTTTATTTTGCTTTTAGTAACTAAATCACTTTAGTTTAATGTTTGTTTATGAAACTTTTCACTTGTGAATAGTTATCTATTGTTATTACTAATTATATGTTTGAATAAACTTATATATTTGCTTGTTTTAATATCGCTTGTTAGGCTTGACCATATGTTAATTAACATCTTAGGTAATAAATGAGTGAGTATTGTGTTAAATGTAAGACAAAGACAGGTACTAAGAATGTGACTAGAACAACATCTAAAAAAGGTCAGCCAATGTTAAAAGGGGAATGTGTAGTTTGTAATACAAATAAATGTTCATTTATATAAAAAAAATAGGTGATGGTATTAAAGAAGATATCGCGGATGAAATACATAAACCACTAAGGCGTAATTTTCAGAGACGTAAAGTTTTAATAATAGCAATTGATGATTTATGGCAGGCTGATTTAGTTGAAATGATTACAAATCAGGATAAAGGATATAAACATATTTTGACAGTTATTGATGTATTTTCTAAATTTGCATGGGCTATTCCAATTAAAAATAAAACTGGAGAAAGTGTATCTAAAGCGTTTAAATCGATTATAACAATCCGCAGTCCAACACATCTACTAACTGACCGTGGACTTGAATTTTATAATAAAATCTTTCAGCAATTAATGCATGACAATAAAATTAATCATTATTCAACATACTCTGAAGTAAAAGCATCGGTTGCTGAACGATTTAACAGGACACTTAAAGAAAAAATGTGGAAGCGATTCACTGTAAACGGTAATTACAAATGGTCCGATTTGCTACCTCAATTAGTAGAAGAATATAACAATACTATAGATGGCACAATTAAAATGACACCTGTACAAGGTTCAATGATAGAAAATGAGAAATCTTTAAAAAAATTTTTGCTCAAACAGTACCTACTAAACCTTCCAAGTTTAAAATAAATGACATAGTAAGAATATCAAGGTATAAAACTATTTTTGCGATAGGTTATACACCAAATTGGTCGAATGAAATATTTACCGTTTGTAAAATAATATATTCTGACCCTATTACATATCATATTAAGGACTATAAAAATAAATTAATAGAAGGTTGTTTCTATGAACAAGAAATGAGTAAAACAAAGTAGCCGTATGTTTTCCTAGTAGAGAAAGTAAGAAGACGTAAAGGTAATAAAGTGTTTGTTAAATGGTTAGGGTTTGATAACACTCATAATACATGTATAGAAAAAGATGCTGTAATAAATTAACAAATTTATTTTGTTATAAATGGATGGTCCAGATTATTATATATGTAGAGAATGTTTAGAGTGTACATTTAGAAGAAATGATAAAATACCTTCTTGTGACAATTGTGGGTTCTATATAATAACTAAATCAAATAAAAAATATTTTACAAAGCCATGTAATAAAATCAAATATTTCGTAAAATTACTACGTGAACATAAAGAGACGGTTAATCAAAATCACAATGTATATGATTTTAATGCAAATGCTCAACTTGTACAAATTGTAGAATTTTAGAGGTTGAAACTGCATTTCAAAATAGGTTGGCCACATATCATATAAATAATAATACTAACATAAGAGACCCTTCAATATTTCTTGCCTCTATTAAATATACTTTATTAAATAAAATACATGAAAAGCTGATTGATAATAATCTTAAGGTAAACTTGAAATTATTTTGTAATTATAAGCAGCTTGACATTGAATCTGAAATTATTGAAGAGCAAAATTTTAAAACACGCAAAGTAGCCATTTTTGATAGTATAGACCTAGAAGAATACTATGCTGAAGCAGAAGAAAAATTACTTGCTGAAGTGGAGGAATTTGAAGCAAAGGGATCCGGTTGGGTTTTATATAGTGTAAATTCTATAGAGCTGCGAATTAATAACTATGTTCCATTACGTGGATCTTCTTATGCGGCACTACCAAAATGGATACAAGACAAGAAAGCAGTTGGAAATGTGGAAAATAACGACGACAAGTGTTTTATGTGGTCATTATTATCATTCTTATATCCAGTAGATATAAATACTTGTAGATTTACAAACTATAATAAATATATAGATCAAGTTGAAACAATGTTTAATGGTATTCGATTTCCTATGGCACTGAAAGATATTAGTAAATTTGAAAGGCAGAGTAATATCTCGGTAAATATATATTCTTTTGATGAGCAAGAAATAATATTTCCAGTATATGTAACAAACGACAAGAAAGATCAACATATAAATTTGTTGTATATAAAGGACGAAAAGAATAGTCACTATTGCTGGATAAAAAGTATTTCACGATTACTGGGATCTCAATTATCTAAGCATGAAGGTTCAAAGTATCTCTGTGAATATTGTTTATTATTTTTTAATTCAGAGTATAAGTTAAACATTCACAAAGTTTATTGTAAAACTAAAGATTCAGTAACAGAGATTATGCCAAGTGAATCTTAGGAAAACCAGTTTAAAAATTATAGAAATACAATGAAAGTTCCATTTGTTATAAATGCAGACTATGAATGTATAACAAAAACAATTCAAACATGTGCACCATCAAATAACAAAACATACACACATAGATACCAAAATGATGAACCTTCAGGTTTTTGTTATTATATAAAATACATACATAAAGAATATAAGCCGCCTGTTGTATATAGAGGTCCTAAGGCCGCAAAAGTATTTATGGATAGAATTAGACAAGAAGTAGAAGAAATTGGTAACTATTATGATGAAATTGAGGAAATGTTACCTCTTACCAATACAGAAATAGAACAATATAATACTAATAATAATTGTTCTTTATGTGGGGGTAGGTAAACAGAAGAAAATAAAAGAGTACGCCATCATGATCATTTGACTGGAAAATACATAGCACCTCTTTGTAATACTTGTAATTTAAAATGCCAAACTCCTAAATTTGTACCTGTATTTTTCCATAACTTGTCCGGTTACGATTCGCATTTATTTTACAAAGAACTTGCTTATGATGACCAAGAAATAGATTTAATACCATGTAATGAAGAACGGTATATAAGTTATACTAACCATACAGATGATCTACAAATTAGATTTGTGGATTCATTTAAATTTATGTTGAGTGGTTTGGAAAATCTTGCAAAGAATTTAAAAAAAGAACAAAAAACATCATTGACTAAATACTTTAAAGAAGATGAGGTTGACTATGTAACTAAGGAACTAACATATTGCTATAAAAGAAGTGTATAAATGGGGGTTCTAACTCAAAAAAACCTGAACGTACCCCGTTTTTCTAGAAAAACCGTGCCATAGGAAATCGAATACCATTAAACATTGTTTCAACTTGATCTATATATTTATTATAGTTTGTAAATCTACAAGTATTTATATCTACTGGATATAAGAATGATAATAATGACCACATAAAACACTTGTCGTCGTTATTTTCCACATTTCCAACTGCTTTCTTGTCTTGTATCCATTTTGGTAGTGCCGCATAAGAAGATCCACGTAATGGAACATAGTTATTAATTCGCAGCTCTATAGAATTTACACTATATAAAACCCAACCGGATCCCTTTGTTTCAAATTCCTCCACTTCAGCAAGTAATTTTTCTTCTGCTTCAGCATAGTATTCTTCTAGGTCTGTACTATCAAAAATGGCTACTTTGCGTGTTTTAAAATTTTGCTCTTCAATAATTTCAGATTCAATGTCAAGCTGCTTATAATTACAAAATAATTTCAAGTTTACCTTAAGATTATTATCAATCAGCTTTTCATGTATTTTATTTAATAAAGTATATTTAATAGAGGCAAGAAATATTGAAGGGTCTCTTATGTTAGTATTATTATTTATATGATATGTGGCCAACCTATTTTGAAATGCAGTTTCAACCTCTAAAATTCTACAATTTTGTTTAAATGAATGTTTATTACTTCTAAAATGTTCTGCACGTTTTTCTGGATCATAATATGTACCACAACCTTCACATTTTACTTTTGCAATTCTGATAGGCTTAGGTGCACTAAATAAATCATCTTCAAACGAGAATCTATTTAAATGAAATATTAATTTAGGTTTATTCATTCTATAAAAACCTTTGATTCCACTTTGTTGACACATTTGTCGTAATTCTTTAATTGTGTTGATCTCCATTTATTACAAAACGAATTTGTTAATATTTTCGTAAATGTATATTTTTAGACTTGTGACTACGAAGATATGATTTTACAACAAATTTTCCAC
This sequence comes from Nebria brevicollis, assembly GCA_944738965.1. Classification (NCBI taxonomy): domain Eukaryota; kingdom Metazoa; phylum Arthropoda; class Insecta; order Coleoptera; family Carabidae; genus Nebria; species Nebria brevicollis. The sequence continues at coordinate 6,262,438 of OX122902.1, read as the reverse complement.
ATTCACATTCCACTTTTTCTCTAAGTTTATTTTTATTTGTGAAATAATAATTACTCATACAAGTTTTGCATCTTTCATTATATTCCTCTTTATTTTTATGAAAATTATTAACGTCTTTACTAATATTGCAAACACTACAAATTTTGTCATTTATAAATTTAAAAAATCCGTATTAGTTAAAGTCTTTAATTTAACTTTTCTTAGATCTTCTTTAACAATATAATCTTCAATATTAATTGCTTCCCTTATTTCTCTATTAGCGTAATAATCTAGAAAGTCTTTCCATAAACGGTCATATTCAAGTTTTCTATGTTGTGTGAGCGGTTCATCCAATAATTTACAAATATAATATTTATGACTTATAGATCTATCTGGACCTGACTTATACATATAAGATAGAAAATATGTATATTTTTCAACTAACATTTGTTGAGCATTTGCATTAAAATCATATACATTGTGATTTTGATTAACCGTCTCTTTATGTTCACGTAGTAATTTTACGAAATATTTGATTTTATTACATGGCTTTGTAAAATATTTTTTATTTGATTTAGTTATTATATAGAACCCACAATTGTCACAAGAAGGTATTTTATCATTTCTTCTAAATGTACACTCTAAACATTCTCTACATATATAATAATCTGGACCATCCATTTATAACAAAATAAATTTGTTAATTTATTACAGCATCTTCTTCTATACATGTATTATGAGTATTATCAAACCCTAACCATTTAACAAACACTTTATTACCTTTACGTCTTCTTACTTTCTCTACTAGGAAAACATACGGCTACTTTGTTTTACTCATTTCTTGTTCATAGAAACAACCTTCTATTAATTTATTTTTATAGTCCTTAATATGATATGTAATAGGGTCAGAATATATTATTTTACAAACGGTAAATATTTCATTCGACCAATTTGGTGTATAACCTATCGCAAAAATAGTTTTATACCTTGATATTCTTACTATGTCATTTATTTTAAACTTGGAAGGTTTAGTAGGTACTGTTTGAGCAAAAATTTTTTTAAAGATTTCTCATTTTCTATCATTGAACCTTGTACAGGTGTCATTTTAATTGTGCCATCTATAGTATTGTTATATTCTTCTACTAATTGAGGTAGCAAATCGGACCATTTGTAATTACCGTTTACAGTGAATCGCTTCCACATTTTTTCTTTAAGTGTCCTGTTAAATCGTTCAGCAACCGATGCTTTTACTTCAGAGTATGTTGAATAATGATTAATTTTATTGTCATGCATTAATTGCTGAAAGATTTTATTATAAAATTCAAGTCCACGGTCAGTTAGTAGATGTGTTGGACTGCGGATTGTTATAATCGATTTAAACGCTTTAGATACACTTTCTCCAGTTTTATTTTTAATTGGAATAGCCCATGCAAATTTAGAAAATACATCAATAACTGTCAAAATATGTTTATATCCTTTATCCTGATTTGTAATCATTTCAACTAAATCAGCCTGCCATAAATCATCAATTGCTATTATTAAAACTTTACGTCTCTGAAAATTACGCCTTAGTGGTTTATGTATTTCATCCGCGATATCTTCTTTAATACCATCACCTATTTTTTTTATATAAATGAACATTTATTTGTATTACAAACTACACATTCCCCTTTTAACATTGGCTGACCTTTTTTAGATGTTGTTCTAGTCACATTCTTAGTACCTGTCTTTGTCTTACATTTAACACAATACTCACTCATTTATTACCTAAGATGTTAATTAACATATGGTCAAGCCTAACAAGCGATATTAAAACAAGCAAATATATAAGTTTATTCAAACATATAATTAGTAATAACAATAGATAACTATTCACAAGTGAAAAGTTTCATAAACAAACATTAAACTAAAGTGATTTAGTTACTAAAAGCAAAATAAAAGCCAAATAACCAAACATAAATTAGTGAAAACAACACGAGGCAAAGTGCGCGCGCACTCAACCTTGTGCTGAGCTACTTGCGACGGTATAGTCCACCAGTGTTGCCAACTTAATTGAAAACAAATCTTAGCACAACTACAAGTTAAAAATAAGCATGGCGGAAACCAGCGGAGGAACGATACACACAAATACGCAAGTATCAAACACTTACATAACCACCTCGATCACAACATACTGCACGAGACCAATTACCTCAACTCCTATATGTTCCACCACGAGTCCTCAAACTCGAAGCACTATATTCGCAACTTCACCAGTAACCAGCCCTGCTTTAACACCCAGATCACATTATTCACCACGAACTGCACTGCCAATAGACATGATGTACTCAGACATGGAACTAGATTCACAATGCTCATGGCAAGCTGTCAATGTCAAGAAGACAGCTAAGCGCACCAGACCAGAAGAATACAACAACAATATCACACCAAAAACCAAAAAAACTAAACCCCAAAGACAATGGGAGAACTACCACAGCAAATAGATTCTTAGCCCTAAGCAATGAGAATCTGACAGAAACCCAATCAAACGAAAAAGAGACTACAGAACATAAACCACCCCCTGTTTTCATAAATAATGTGACAAACTATTCAAACATGCTAGCTTGCCTCGAAACGTCGCTCAGCACAAATGAATTCATTTGCAAAACTTTAGCAAATGACGAAGTCAAAGTCAACACAAAAACCCCGACAGCCTACCGAAAACTAATTCATATGCTAAGACAAAATGAAGTTACGTTTCACACTTATCAACCAAAAGAGGAACGCGCATACAGAGTTGTAATAAAAAACCTGCACCCGACAATTCCCATAGACGAAATAAAGGAAGCCCTAACAGAAAAAGGCTTCATTATCAGAAACATTTCGAATATAAAAAGCTGGCATACAAAACTACCATTGCCAATGCATTTCATAGACCAAGAGCCTACCGAAAATAACAAAGACATTTACAAACTAACCAATCTACTAGGAACTAAGATAGAAATCGAGGCACCAAGAAAGAAAAAAGATATTCCGCAATGTCAAAGATGTCAAGAATATGGACATACTAAGACATATTGTACTAAACCTCATCGCTGTGTAAAATGTCCAGAACATCACCCTACAAACCAATGTCCCAAAAACAAGGAAACTGACCCAATATGCACCCTATGCGAAGGGCCGCACCCAGAAAACTACAAAGGGTGCCCCGTATATCGCAAAATTCAACAAAACCGACAAGAGCACCAAAATAAATTCTAACTTAATTCAAACATCCATTCCTCGAAAAATATCACAACACAACAAAAAGAAAATGCCAATACCCAAACTCATGACAACAACAATCCTAATACTTATGCAAACGCTACCAAAACACAAATAAACAATCAAAACAGTAACCCCCTGCTTCAACAACTCTTAACTAAATTCGAAACAATGTTCAATCAACTAATAAACCAAAATAGCAACATCATCACGAAATGGAAAGCTACGAGAGAGACTACCTTCAAGCTACGAATATCGAAATCAAAAGTTCTCACGGGGCAATCACAATCGCAGCTGTCTATTGCCCACCCAGGCACGCAATCAAACGAAACCTATTCGAAGAGTACTTCAAAGAACTAGGAAGAAAATTCATAGCAGGCGGAGACTTCAATGCGAAACACACCCATTGGGGATCCAGACTAATTAATCCAGAAGGTAGGGAACTAAAAGCTGTAATTCATACAAATAATTTTGTCCCCATAAGCACTGGAACACCTACCTACTGGCCAACAGATACTAGCAAAATTCCCGATCTGCTAGACTTCTTCATTACGAAAGGTATTTCTTCTAACTACATAAAAGCTGAAGAACAATTCGACCTCAACAACAATCAAAAACGACACATTTGAAGAATACATAAGCAACTTATCACCTACTCCTGCTGATGACTACTCACTGTGGAGAGCCACAAAGAAGCTTAAAAGACCAAAACAACACATTCCGCCGATACGGAAAAAAGACAAAACTTGGGCAAGATCCGATATGGAAAAGGCAAAAACATTTGCCGTACACTTGTACGAAGTCTTCCAGCCGCACAAGACGAAACAAATTGACGACAATGAAATATTAAACTCTCTGGAAACACCACTACAACTCTCCCCTCCAATAAATCTGTGTACCCCAGCAGAAATAAACAAAGAGATCCAATTCCTAAACAATAAAAAAGCTCCAAGGAATGACTTTATAACTGCTATGATGCTAAAAAATCTCCCAAAGAAAGAGATCGTTGCCATAACTCAAATATTCAACGCAACACTAAGATTGCAGTATTTCCCAAAAAAGTGGAAGGCTTTTCAAATACTCCTTATCTTAAAACCAGGCAAACCAGCGCACGAATCCTCATCATACAGGCCAATATAGTTGCTACCTACTCTGTCCAAGCTACTGGAAAAAATAATTCTGAAGAGAATGAAACGGATCATAGAAGAAGACTGCTTAATTCCCGATCACCAATTCGGCTTCAGGGAACAACACTCCACAATATAACAAGTCCACAGAATCTTCAAAGAGATCGAAGAAGATCTGGAAGAAAAAAGGTATGCTCAGCGGCTTTCCTAGACATCAGTCAGGCGTTCGATAGAGTCTGGCATCCCGGACTTTTGCACAAAATCAAACAACATCTACCACATAACTTCTACCTAATAATGAAATCCTACCTAACAGACAGAACATACCGGGTAGATTACGATAATACCCTATCCCAGGAACATCCTATACTAGCAGGCGTACCCCAAGGCAGCGTACTAGGCCCAGTGCTATACCAAATATACACAGCCAACCTACCCTGTCATAGAAGCGTAACAATTGCTACATATGCAGATGACACAGCAGTGCTTTCCTCTAACTCTGACCCAATTAAAGCCATAGAGAACCTACAAGAAGCAATTAATGATATTCAATAATGGATTAAAAAGTGGAAAATAAAAATCAATGAAAGCAAGTCCATCCATATGATTTTCACCAACAAACAAGTCCAATGTCCAGCGATAAACATCAATAACCAAATATTGCGAAGAAAAGACCACGTAAAGTACATAGGAATGCACCTAGAAACAAGACTCCTTTGGAGAATACATATCACTGCAAAAAGACAACAAATAGACCTAAAAATAAAGAAACTCTACTGGCTAATTGGCAGAAAATCAAAACTTAGCCTAAAAAATAAACTGCTTATCTACAAAGCGACCATCATCCCGATCTGGACATACGGTATCCAGCTGTGGGAGTGCGCTAAACCATCCAACATAAACATATTACAGCGAGCACAAAACAAATGCCTTCGGATTATTGCCGACGCCCCTTGGTACGTCTCCAACGAAACCCTTCACCAAGATCTAAAAATCAAGACAGTAAAGGAACAAATAAAAATATTCGCAAGAAAATATGAAGACAGGCTCTACAGACACTCCAACAACCTAGCACTCGATATACTAAATAACGAAAACGAAAAAAGGTGACTGAAGCGAACCAAACCACTTGAACTTGGATCCTAAGAAAATAACAAAGATGTTAAAAGTAGGTGTTTCGATGGGAACTGCCTTCACGCATGCTTTATTTATGTAATACATCAGAATTACTTGTTGGCCAATATGGCCAGTTGTACAATTGAAATTATAATAAAATAATAAAATTTATTACATAAGAAATCTACTGATGCGTAATAATTAATTCAACACTTATATTGGCCCATGAAACATTATCAGTACTTATAAATAGTTTAAATCTAAGTTTTTCACGTTTTTTCAACTCGAAGCCATCCGGTAATGTTTTAAATTCTCTATCATTAACATGTATTTCACTGCATGCACCTTTTGGGAATAATGTAAACTTTTCAATTTTTATGTTAAATGGTAGACGATAAATAGTATCATTAGATATACTATATTCACGTATATAGAAACCGTCTTCATCAAATTTGTTATATCGTAATTGAATTGGTATTGACAGCCGTTTAAATTGATTTTTAATATGATTATCCAATTCTCTAAATATAGTGGTAAGCCTCTGATTTATCAAAGACTTCGTATGTTCATTAATTAATTTACCCATATCATTTGTTTTAATTTTTATGTCAGTTTCAATTTTTATCATACTATCTAATACTAATTGGTCAACATAATATTTTTTACATGCATCATTCACATTTCCAGACATTCCCACATTACATAATTTCTTGTTTTGTATATCATAATGACCATCATCTGTTAAATTAAACCCTATTCCAGGAACAAATTTAACATTATTATTTTCTAGATATTCATCACTATCTCCAAATTTATTTTGTACCATTTAAGTGTAAAAAAATTAATACCGCTACCATTCCTCTCAAGTAATTCCTCCTCTATATTTATTATTTCATTTTGAACGTTATCGTTAAGAGCTAGTTTTTCGGCTTTTAGATAATCTAAGCGATCTTGTAATTCTTTAGGATCATCCCAATACACATATTCTTTTTCTTTTGTATTATATTTTTTAAATAAACCTTTCCCAGATGACGTTGATGTTATAGGTCAATTTTTATCAAATTCAGCTTGTTGCTTGGTCTTTGGTGACGATGTATATATAGGTGCACCTCTAAAGTTATTATAATCTTGCCACATAGGTGATATTAGTTGTTTATATTTATCTGAACTAGATCTTATCTGACGTGTAGGCTGATCATACATATGCAAGGCCCTTGTCAGAAATAAAATTACTTTATAATTTGTATAGTCAGCTACATGTGCATTTTTTAATTTATTCCGATCTTCGTAAGGTGGTTGTTTCAATGTAAAGAAAGTCAATATATTCTCATTTTTTAGATATTTCTTATTTTGTTGTTCAGTGTTATTGTATAATATAATATGATCTTCATCGAAATCTATTTTATAACCATTAAATAACAAATCTCTCGTTTTATTCATCTTTTGTCCCATTCTATAACCATGTTCAGATTTATGACTAATTCCGTAAGTTGTGTCTCTCTCATCTTGTTGTCGATTTCAATATGCATCTTCTATGGAATTAACAACAGCCATTTCACCTGGTAGAACTACTCTTTGTTTTGGCATTGGTACTATTGTTTCTTCATCGCCTTCATATGAATCATTTAAACTTGATGATGCTACAGGATTTCGCCAGTGTACCATTGCATTTCTTGATATACTTGCATCA
>OX122902.1:6205283-6250283 GCA_944738965.1 Nebria brevicollis | reverse complement strand
TGACAATAAAGTTATCCTCTGCTTTTGACGTAACTTTGGGTCTTCCAGCTCTAGGTCTATCATGATGAGTGTTAGTTGCCCTCATTCGTTCGATGGTACGATGAACTCCGTTTTTTGAAATTTTTAACTGTGCAGAAATGGTCCGTTCCGATTTGCCTTCTTTGTGTAAAGTTATGATAGCACTTCGTATTTCAACACTTTTCTTGATTGTTGTACCTAGAAACCTTGGATGTAAAAATAATGCCCGCTATAATTTTTGGCCTGCAGTGTATATATATATATATATATATATATATATATATATATATATATATATATATATATATATATATATATATATATATATATATACGTTTTGACCTTCCCTGAAACGATTCCACCTATGTTGGGAATGACAACCGCCTGTGTTTGTGTGTGTGCGGGCGCCTGTGTGTGTGTGTGTGTGTGTGTGTGCCTGTGTGTGTGCATGTGAGCGCTCTACAGCCAAACGGCTATATGGAAAATTATTAAATTTAAATTTAAGATTTGTATGTGCTGTCCTATTTTTGAAAACAATATTACGACCGGAAGTGCATGTTTTTGCAGATTCTGCATTTACTCAAAAATAGTTGCAGTCACAGATATATTATTAGACCAAAAATTATAGATATTTGCATTTTGTACAACTATTATTTGAAACTATTTTTCCCAAACGGTACCGGAAAAAATAAAATGGCTCTTGAAATTTCTTCATATTATATTAATTTTTACATAAATGGTATCATCTGCGCCTGTCAATTGTTTAACAAAATAGACTTAAATAATTTGAAGTTTTACGTTTTATATTTATTCTAAGAAATGTATTTACTATAAAGGCGATCTAAAAAAAACAAATATTATAAATTAGAAAATTAACTACGACATGGTTAAACGCATATGCGTATAAGAAAGTTCGGTGCATGACATTGCAGATGTTTTAATATACATTTTGGTAACTTGTTATAACTAATGAGTCCTTTACCAAAAATTGTATTTTAGTGCCTTGTAAATTTACAAAATTAACAATAAAATTATCCCTATTTCTAGTATCATAACTATGTAGATGTGATCCCTTCTTTATAAAAATATCTAACTACTTTGGTAACTTACCCTTGTCTACCTTGTAAATAAAATTTTAATTTTCATATAAAATTTGATCGCTAACCGTTAACAATTTTTATTTCCCTAACATCTCGGTGACTCTTGAGAAGGCACTCGCATTTAAGATTGCTCTCAAACCACGACTCCATACTACTTCTAACTTATCAATTAAAGAATTATTTACACTAAATAACAAGGAATAACAATTGATACTTAAGAAGACCTAAAAATACATCTCATCAAAAATATCACTGATCAATTCACCGCAGAAACAAGTTTACTCGATATCGCTAATTTACAGTTTAAAAATAATTTATTAGACACATTAAAAATGTTGTTGTAAATCAAAAATATTTTTTTTAAATATGCAGTGTCATGCACTCTACTTCTTTATACGCTTTTGGGCTAGACCACACCGTTGTTTCATAATTTTTGAAAATTATAATATTTTTTCTAACCTTTGGATCACTTTTACACGAAATATATTTCTTAGAATAAATATAAAATGTCAAACTTCAAATTATTTTTGTTTATTTGGTTTTTTGATATACAATTGATAGGCGAGGTTGTTAGGATGTATGTAAAAATATATATAATAAGGAGAAATTTCAATAGGCACTATTTTGATACAAGTACTCATTTTGAAATAAATCTCAAACAAAAGTTATGCGAAATATAATTTTCTTTTAAAATTTGTCGAAATAAATTTTCTGTAACTGTAACCATTTTTGATAAATTGCAGAAACCACTTAACTACGAATAATCTCAAAACGGGGGTTCTATTTCGATTAAGTTAAAACCGACACTTTTAAGTGATAAATGCGGCGTCAAAAGAACAACACCCAGAGTGCAAGAAAACCAAAATCACACTACAACTCTTGATTCGCTTGAAGATTTCTCACTAGAAATCAAAGCAATACGATTTGGGCATCACCAGTGTCTAATCGATAAAAATCAACAAGCTTCTACTGCAACTCTCCGGCGATGTAAGGCAAATCATATCGTCGTCAACTTGGAAACACTAGATCCGGTCTTTCAACGGCAACCCGATCAACGGTACCTCAATACATCAGCTGCATCTAGACCACCCATTCGATCAGATCAATCAATCCCACTCACAACTAATCATGAAATTGGCTATCACCAATCTCATATTAATAATACTGTAACTTATATATTTACATAAGATGTTCTCATTGTTGAACGAATCACAGTTAGTAAAAATTAACGCAAGAAGTCGAATCACTGATATATATTAACGTTACTCGAACGAATTACTGTCTAATATTATAAGCGTAAAATCAAACAAACATAGAAAAATATATTCTTCCAAAAATCAAATTTGTATCACTAAACACACAAATATTAAGATAAATATCTAACACTACAGATCAATGGCCACACCTACATACATAATTCAACCACCCCTAATTAGTAACATCCCAAAAATACCATCTGACATTAATTTATTAATTATTAATTAATTACCTAACAGAAAATACAGATCCATTTACAAGGAATAGTACAAGAATTGTGATAAAATAGTAACATAAAAATACATTAGTTTGATGAATATCAAATTTAAATAAATCATTAATCACATCAAATTATTTTGTTATTGTATGTTTGATTGTAGGACATACTCATTTAACGGATCTCCCTCAGCGAACAATTAAATATATCACAATTATTGCACATCGAATTGTATTTTGAAGTGATAACGAAAATCGGTGATCTCTGTAAGATGTATGTATTGACTTTTATTAAGAAGAAAGTATTGGGATGTCTAGTGCAAAGTCTGGGTACTAAGAAATATATCTGGGAGAGTAGGTTACTGCAATCAATTTGATTATGCAACAGCTTGTACGAAAATAGAATATTCTGTGAAATGTATCTAGTTTCCAGAAAAGTTAAACTGAAGCCTGTGCTAGGATAAATATGATGAACTTTGAACCACATATATTTTAAATATTTACTTTGTACATTTTCCAGCATATCTTTGTAGCAACGGTATAGCAGATACCAAATCAGAAACACTATCCGATAATTGGAGGGACAAACAAACAAAAATGCGACTTTAGGGCAGTAGCACAATGAAAAAATCTACTGTTTCTTATGATAAAACCGACAACCCTATTTACAGTTTTGACAAAATAGGGAACTTGGTAGTAGAAGGAAAAATTTGCTTGAAACTATACACCTGAATCTTTCATCAATGAGTCGTGTTCTAGTGAATTGTTATGAATGGTGTACAAATGATGAATTGGAGATCGTTTACGAGTATATGATATTACTTTACATTACTAATGTTACGTAATAACTTGTTATATAAACACCATTCTGGCAACTAATTTAGATTCAATTGTAGATGTTTACAGTCATCAATGGTGTTAATACTACGAAATAATTTGACATCGTCCGCAAACATGAGTACTTGACAATCTAGTAAATTAGGTTAATCATCTACAAAGAGTAAAAACAACAGCGGACGAAGGTTTGATCACTGTGGAACTCCAGATTTGGCGGGAAAGATTGTGGATAAATAACCATTATATAACACACATTGTTGTCGATTTCGCAGATATGATAATATCAGAAATACCAGATTTGAATGAAAACGTAGATTTTTTAACTTTTATATTAGTATATGATGATCAACACGGTCAAAGGCTTTTGAGAAACAGTATATATGACGTCTACTTGAACTTTTGTATCCAATACTTCAGATGTAAACTGTGTAAATGTACTTTAGTTTGTTTATATGGATCGCTTGGCTATGAAACCATACAGGGCAGGAGATACGTGATGTCTAATTTGTTGAAATATACAACTTTACAAAATTGTTTCTAGAAATTTTGTAAAGTTTGACAGAATTGCTATCGGTCTATAGTTAACTACATCAGATGTCTTTTCAGATTTCAAGACTGGACATCATTTTGCAATTTACCAAACATCAGGATATGTATTTAAGTGTATACACATGTTAAATATACGAAGTTATGGTTTTAATAAAGCACTCGAACAATCTTTAATGAAGAAGGAGAGTATCTGGTATTAACCCGCGAAATATTTGGAATTTTTTATAAATGTTTTTATAATAGATAGACTTATGCAGTAGCGGAATAAAATACGCAAAAATTATTTAGTAATAACATCAAAAATACGTTGTGCAATTATCTCATCTGGCTCTTAAGATTTAAAGAGTATATGAAAATATAACGCAATATATTTCGTTTGAACAGTAAGACAAATAATGGGATGACCAATCACAGGCTGGGAAGCTGTCGTCCACATTCTTATATATCTAATGACTCTTCCCGTATCTATAACGCGAATGGCAGGTTCACCGCCTCTGATTGGCCACAGCCATTAAATTACTAAACTGTCAAACGAAATGCTTTGCGTTATATGGAGCGTATGGCTCATATTTGCATATAATCTATATATCCAAAGGACCAGATCAGGTAATTCCACCATGAATTTTTCCTGTTATTTTTGAATAAATTCTGCGTATTTTATTCCGCGACAACATATGTCTATCTATTATAGAAACATTTATATTAAATTCCAAGCATTTCGCGGACTAATACAACGATTTGTGCTATATACTTGCAAGTATATTTACAGTTACATTTCATGAATGATTTATACCTAATAACCGGCATAATATCTTATTCATGCTGAACGCATGGAAAATCACGCATTCAACATATTTCAGTTTTCAATCGTGGTGGGAGCAACTATATTCCCAGCATGGTATCAAAGCATATGGGTCACGTGACACTCACTAAATCAAGCGCAATACTACTAGCGCCTCCAGCGGCAAAGGATTATTAAGTAACATGTAAAATACATTGAAGGCATGCCTCGTGTCACTGCCCTGATATATATATAGAGTGATCCAAAATGATTGATGGCGCCGCCTCGTTCTGATATTTTTTTTGCCGCTTCGTTATGATAGTCAACTACGACTGACCACCCGTATTGGCGTGCAGTGAATTTATAAAAGGAATAAATTTAAATCTATTCGGGATGCCTTTGAAACAATGAAAATGACTCATATTTTATTTATTACAATAAATGCCCTCCACCACTTTTAATACATTTATTGATAAGGATCTTAAGGATTTATTAGGAATTGTTACTAAACGTTCCCGTTCATCATCTAATGTCATTTGTGTGAGAAAAGTATGTCTCCCAGTTGATTTGGCTTTACATACACATCCAGAATTCCGAAATCATTCAACTACCCTACAAATATGACGTGTAAAAACATTGTAGTCAATGTCTTCGAAATTAGCATAGTCCTGCTGGAACTGTTCGCAACACTGTTCTAGAGAGTATGCCCATTCATTTCCAATCCACGTTCCTGTACGGAAATATGCTTCCAAAAGGAATTTATCATGCTCTTCTGTGAACATATTCTGCTTTCAACGTAATCAGCAATAATTAAATATAACAACGCTACTGTTTTATCCAAATGTCATTAATTATGTAAACAATACCTGTGTTTCCGTAGCAATTGATACTAATTTTCTTCTGTTGGACGTAGTTTTGATTATAACGTGACTTTTTCAAGTCCCGTGACGATCGATCAATTTTGATCACTTTATAGATAACTAAACCAAAAACCAAAGGCCACAAATTTATTATACCCAACATAGCAGAAGTGCCCGATAAATTAGGATAAAATATGAATTATACAACTCTAGACTTAGAGTCCTGTTTCCACCAAATCCAGATGCATCCTGGTTCCATTAATAAAACTGCCTTCAACACCAACAAAGGTCATTTCGAGTTCACACGAATGCCTCTTGGCCTAATAAATGCACCAGCAACTTTTCATAGATTGATTTATTATGCCTTGAGGGAATATTTGAATGAAATTTATTTAGTGTATTTAGACGATAATATTATTTTAGGAACAAGAGCATATAGGATATATCAGAAAAGTATTTAATACATTAAAATCACATCATTTAAAAATAAAGTTAGATAAAAGTGAGTTTTTAAGAAAAGACTTTGCGTATTTGGGCCACATTTTTTCACAAGAAGGAGTAAAACTTAACCCTTTAAAAATCGAAGCAGTGTAATCCTTTCAAATTCCTAAAACTCAAAAGAAGATCAAACAATTTTTCGGACTTATTGGTTATTACATAAACTTCATTCCGAATTTCGCCAAATTATCTAAGCCTTTAACAACTTATTTGAAAAAAGGAAACCAAGTAGACACTTATAATAAACAATATATCGAAAGCTTCGAAAACTCTAAATTGCATTTCACCTATTCTACAATATCCTGATTTTACAAAGACCTATAACCTCTGACGCCAGTAAGGACGCCATCGGGGTCGTATTTAGTCAAAATATAAAAGGAAAAGACCAACCAGTAGCATATGCGTCTACAACATTAAGCAAACATGAGATTAATTATTCCACGATGGAAAAGGAATTATTAGGAATAGTTTGGGTCTGTAAATATTTTAGGCCATATGTTTATGGAGTGAAATTTAAAATTGTGACAGAGCACCGTCCACTAGTTTGGCTAATGAATTTAAAATACCTGAATTCAAAATTAAAGAGATGGCGCATTAAACTAGAAGAATAGGATTACGAAATTAAATATAAAAAAGGAACTATGAATTCCAATGCAGACGCATTATCGAGAATTCAAAATAACTTTGAACAAAAATTTATTCACAAAAACATTTTCGAAAAGCCAAATAACATAATACATTGTATAAGCATAGATCTAAAATAAGTTAAAGATTTCGTATTAGAAATCAATAAAAATTTCATTAACAAAAATTATTTACAAAATTTGAATATGAATAATCAAGATTCTGCAATACATTCGATGTATGAACTAAAATATAAATTAATCCATTTAATAACCAAATCAAATTATTTTGATAAGCCAGCGTTAAATACAATTGCAGATAGCCTTATAACAAATTAAAAATTATTTTATTGAAATGACATTTTTGAAATTCATTCATCCAAAATATGTTCCGGGCTAGATGAAATAAATTTTGAAATATATAAAAACTTACTTTGTAATATATTTCGAGACACTCATATAATTTGGGTTATCCACGAACTTCCAGAAATAAACATCAGTGTTTCTTTAGAAAGTTTTTTACACAGTTTAGACGATACCGACAGACAGACAATTCGTTCTGATAACAAAACGGAAATTAACGGAGTTATATTCAAGGATATTCCAATGAATGTTGGAAAAAATAAAATTTTAATGAAAATTGGTAATAAATTTCAATTAAATGTAGAAAAACGATTCAAAATTAAGCAAAGAATAATAGTAACAGTAGATAAAGAAAACATAGATAAAAATATTCACAAAATGTTTAATAATTCCCTTGTACCAAAAGCAAGTTATTATTGTTTAATTGATAACAATTTAATTGCAAAAATTAACAATATACGAGGGGGAATCAAATATGAACTACCCTTTATTATCTGGGCGCTGGGATGGCTATTTGTGTTTGGGCAGTTGAAGTCGTTAGAAGCGTTCGAATATGTTCGGTTTCTAACTCCAAGTTAACTATTTCAACCCAGCTCCACGAGGTAGGTTCGCCTAACTCGTCATGCGCATTGAGGTACAATATTTGTTGTTTATCTATGTGTTAGCAAAAGGTTATTATAAGAGTTATTTTTTACATTTTTTATTTATTACGGGCGTTACAATTAAATTGATAGAGTACTAGAGTATTAGTAATTATGAACGAAAGAAATGAAATTGTTTATTTTGATAGTTCAAATAGGTTTTATTTATTATAACCCTAGTTAAGAATGCTAAGTATAGCTAAGTATGCAAAATGATTGCTACGAAAATGAAAGAAAAGGGATTAAATAAAATATGTAAACAATGCGAGGACCGTTGGAAAGTTTTAAGGAAAATATACATTCAAAAAGGTATAGTAAAAAAAGTAGTGGTGCAGCAATTGTACCATTTGATTTCGAAGAAGAAATGGATGAGATTTACGGCAAAAAACCTAATGTGATTCTTTTCAGTATGGCATCTTCCTCGTCATCCACAGACGCAAATAAGACAATTGAACCGAAACCAAAAAGAATGAAAATGGATCCTGGATATGAAAAAATGAAAGAGTTATCTAAAGAAAATGACCTGAACAAAGAAAGACGCCACCAGGAAAATATTTATATGCAAAAAGAAGCGTTGGCTACATACGAGACAAATATGAATAAATTATTAGAAAAATTATAAAATTTGTAACATAAACCGAAAAGTGTTTTCTTACTTACTTCAGCTGAAAATTGGAAACTATTTTTAGCATAAACATTTTTTATATTATTTGTTTATCTATATTATATTATTTTATTTGTAATACGTATATATATATATATATATATATATATATATATATATATATATATATATATATATATATATATATATATATATATATATATATATATATTGGTGTTTGCTGCAATCGTCTTGATAATAATATCATCTAGCAATAGGTCTTAGCTGCCTCCTCCTCTTTTTATCTATATAATCTAGTAATATACATTAACCTAATAGAATTTAAAAAGAAACTGTGTTTTATGTTAGTAAATTGTGGAAATATTTGACTCTGTGCGAATAATTTTGTGAGCCACTGTATATATATATATATATATATATATATATATATATATATATATATATATATATATATATATATATATATATATATATTTATATATATATATATATATTTATATATATATATATATATATATATTTATATATATATATATATATATATATATATATATATATATATTTATATATATATATATATATATATATATATATATATATATATATATATATAAATGTATATGTATATATATAAGTATATATATATATATATATATATATATATATATATATATATATATATATAATTTCATTCTAAATCTATATTAATCATTAAATTATCTCTTTTATTAAATCCATTTTCTTGAATATTATCATTTTCAAATACGATTGCATCTTCATCTATTAAATTAATTTCATCAGCAATATATTCGGCAATAACTATAATAATCTATAGATATATTATGTAGTACAATACATGCTAATATTGTAGCAGGTATTACGTTGGTTCTTGACATATCTAAGTATTTCAACCTGCGAAATCAATGAACTTTAAATTGCAGTCGCAAATGGCTTTCAAAGTTACAGCATATTCGCATTTACGAGTAATGTAAACTTCTGCATGTTCCAGTGCAGCTTTCATGGCAATATGACAACCGTCGATTGCACCTATAACATCTATTAAGCCTGCACCGGACATTAGTTTAAATTTTCGTGATATTTCGAGAAATTCTTTAATGTCCGGCCAAGTAATAATATTTGTTGAAATTTTATTTAATAGTGTTACTGTTCTATTAAAACTATCTCAAAGCGAAGCTTTCCCCATACCAAAACGATCTGCTATTGATCAAAAAAGGTTTGTGTATCATCTATTAATATATTTTTTACAAAACGATAAAATATCTATATGAATCTGGTGTTGTTTTCGTGTATCTATACGTGATCTGCCAGGACATTCATTAATGTTTAATTCCGGACCAAATACGTTTAACAGGCTTTCAAATGCACTTATATCGAGTCTAAAATGCATTTGAAACTCCTTACTCGTGTATCCAGGAATAACATTCTCAACATATGAATTTATTCTCATCGGATCTTGACGGAGTTGCTTACAATGTTTATGCTGTAATTCCTCGTCAACCAAATCATCCTCATCCGAGTCCTGTATGATGCATTACATTTGATTTGATACTTACTATATTTCTTATTTTTTCAAATAATATTTTTGATGCTAACTCTGCAATTAAAACCTTTTTTATTTTATTTATGTTGATTTTACTCATTTTACGGCGCTATCTAATCTTTATATAATTAAGAAATAGGCACAATGTCACTATTGCAAGCATGTACCACAAAATACTGTTTGGAAACTCGTGGCTGTTCTGAATTGTTCGAGATCGAGATAGATATCTATCTATAGTTAACTCTAACTATAGTAGCCTCGAACTCAACTCTAACGGAGTTAATTTTCTAATGCACCCCTGCTTGTCTTGGGCTTTATTTAGTAGCCCTTAATATGAGTGAGAGTAGTGTGCCTGTCTCTATTTAGCAACGTATAATTTTAAAGTTTCTTGTCTGCGAAAATGTAAAAACAGCCGAAATTTACCGCAGACTGCATGCCCTATTCGAGGTACCCACTCTTTCATGGCCAAGAGTAAAGTTTAGTGCAAAGAGTTCAAGCAAGGCCGAGAACGTGTTGCGAATCAAGCTCATCCCCGTCGTCCTCGCACCAGGACGACTAATGAAAACATTGATCGTGTTCATTAGCTTATAGCTCAGACTTATCGCCATGCGATTTTCATTTGTTTGAACCTCTTAAAAAAGCACTTGAAGGCAAGCAATTTTAGACCAATGATCAAGTAGAAACATTCGTGCGAAACTAGTTAGATACTCATCCAACTTCTTTCTACGAAAACGGAATGAAAAAATTCCAAGACGTTGGGAAAAATGTTTCATAAAAGGAGGAGATTATGTAGAAAAATAATTTGTAGAAAAGTAGATGCTTCCAACCAATAAATACAAATAACAACAAAAGGCTGGTTTATATTTTATTCGCCGTCGTATTACAAGCCACATTTGTAAAAAATTCTTCTTCTAAAATAATTAAAACGACTATACAATTAGAGAATGTTTAAAAAACGATCAAAACTTACAAACACTGTAGTATCCTGAGAGAAAAATAAATCAAAGAGGGATTACCGAAACAATTCAGAAATTAAAAAGAAAAAATTATTGGCCAAATATGATTTTCAAGTATGCAGAGGTTTATTAATAACTGTGAATTATGCCAAACCTGTAATTATGAACGAAATCCATACTTATACCTGATCAGTTAACTCTTAATTCAAAACATCCTTTCGATATATTACACCTTGATGTATTAAACATAAAAAAAAGAATAGTACTTAACTATAATAGCTTCCTTTACTAAATTCGCAGCGTGTACACTACTTGATAGTACTACGTCCACTAAAATTGTTGAAATCTTATTAGAATAATTTGCCGTATGTATGTATGTCTGTATGTATGTATGTATGTATGTATGTATGTCTGTATGTATGTATGTCTGTATGTATGTATGTCTGTATGTATGTATGTCTGTCTGTATGTATGTATGTCTGTATGTATGTATGTCTGTCTGTATGTATGTCTGTCTGTATGTATGTCTATCTGTATGTATGTCTGTATGTATGTCTGTATGTATGTCTGTATGTATGTAGGTCTGTATGTATGTCTGTATGTATGTATGTATGCCTTACAAAACTATTACCTATAATGGTGTAGAGTTCAATAACGAAATGATAAAAAATTTATGAACCGGTTATAAAATTGTACTTCATATTACTTCAAACAGTAACCAAAAGAGTAACGGATTAATCTAACATTTACATTCATCTTTGATAGAGCATCTTAGAATTTTGGAACAACGACATTAATTTGAAAACTTGATTACTGCTAATAAAGTAAATATCGCAATAATAGCCTATTACAAATCGTTAAATTCAACTATATATACCCCAATTGAAACACTTTTTGGAAACGATTACGAAAATAAAACTCTAAAATTTCGAGATACGGATCAATATTATTTAAACATTTGGAGAGATAAAATAAAGAAAATACGCGAGAAGGTAAAGTAAAGAGCCGAAATGAAGAAAATTAAGAGTTGTCTGTTTAATTGTTATTATTACTTATTTATTTTTTTTTTTTTCTTCTAACTTTTTTACAATAGAAAATTTGAGCGGTAATTGCCCTGGTAGCCGATCCGCTATAATGTTAATAAATAAATATATATATATATATAAACATATATATATATATATATATATATATATATATATATATATATATATATATATATATATATATATATTATATATATATATATGTATATATATATATATATATATATATATATATATATATATATATATATATATATATATATATATATATAAATATATGTGTGTACTAGATGCCAGAGTGAGCGGACGTTTTTTACGTGAGCTCTGTGCGTATACATTTACATTGTAAAACAACGTTTCTCAAGATCCAAGTGTGGTTTTTTCTTGCTTGCTTGTGTTTAGTGTTTATTGTGTTTTTTAGGTCGGATCTCGTCTGAATTTATTCGGATTTTGGTGTTTTCTTAGTAGATTTGGATACGTTTCTCCAAATCAGGTGGGTTTTTTAATTTTCATTTTTAACTGTCCGCGTTGGCGGACTGGGTATTTGATGGAGGGGGTAACCCCTCCGTTGTTTTAAGCCCTGCGAGAACGCAGCGATTGATGAGCCAGTTGCCGGTGGATTCCAGTCCCCGGATTCTGGTCATAAAAAAAGGACAGTACCGACTTCTTCAAAATCAGTCCCTTTTTAATCAGCAAGCAGATCTATAGCTTTGTTAGTGAAGTACAGTCAGTAAAAAAATATCAAAGATGGGTTGTTGGTTGAAACGAGATCGGCTACACGAGCAACTCGGTTGCCGCAAACAAAAATATTTTCTGATTTTCCAGTAGACGTTACGTCTCACGCAACCCTAAACACAGTAAAGGGTGTAATTAAATGCCGAGACCTCTTAAACTGCACTTAGTTCACAAGGTGTCTCTGAGGTCAGGCGGATTATCCGCAAGGCGTAGTGAAAGACACTGCGTCCATAATTATTTCATTTTCACTCCATTAGTTGCCTGAAAAGATTCGTGTTGTAATGTACAGTTCGCCCGTCAAGCCATACATTCTAAATCCAATGCGTTGTTTTAATTGTCAAAAGTTTGGGCACCCTTCCAAAACGTGTTAGGATACAAAAATTGGCATTTTCGGTAAAGCGCCACATCAGGGAGACCGATGTACTTATCCAGTAAAATGTGTGAATTGTGGAGAAAAGCTTATCGCTCTATCGAGAAACTGCCCAAATTCAAAGAAGAGGACGCAATCATCAAACACAAAACATTAAATAACTGCAGTTATCATGAGACTAGAGCCTTTATGCGTTGTAAGAGGGTGACTGGGGTGGTCACTTCTCCTCTTATATCCTCGGGTTCTTGCCAAATAGACGTTTAGGGTAAGGATGAGAAAGGGGTGGTCACTAGACTACCACGGTGTCGATATAGCGTAGTTGGTTTATATTAAATGTCCATGATACAATGCGGTGGAACAACTGCCTATCGTTGTCCACATAGAGTTCTTATATAGTCGGTCAAACTGCTGACATAACAATATGCGATATATTGTTATTTATACATTGCGGTAGGTTGACCTAGTAACTTCAAGGAAGGTAATGTTATTATGATGTTTCAGCATAACATTTGCAATGCTTACAGCGTCAGAACTCTCAAGTTGCGACTCTCAAGTTGCGACTCTGAGCTTTGCTTAAGTAGTTGCAGCCAAGCCTAAACCACCCACACCAACTGTGAACGATATAGTGGTTTTCTAATCCCAGAAATAAAAAAAATAATCAAGGAAACTATTACCATTAATCTTGGCGCCATTATGAACGCAGTATTATCAACCGCAACAATACCCACATGTATATCTGTAAAACTGTCACAACCTACTGGAAAATTACCTGTTCTGCCAGGTACAACCCAACCAACCAACAACTCTCTCAAAATAAATGTAATGCCAACTCCGGCTCCTGTTCTGTTAGGAAAGGATAAAATGTTTCTTTCTCCGGCTCAGGGTCAAACGCTATGTTGATTGACAATGAGGCGGTAAAATTTGCTCGTAAACCCAGAGATAGGCGCGAAACAAGTCTCGGGTTGACCTATTAAAGCATCCTTCACTTTGTGACTTCTACTTTTCTTTTTTCTCTTCATTAGCTATGTCAAATTCGTTCATTATTCAACGGAACTGTAATGGCATCGTCAACTAACTAGCTGAGTTAAAGATATTAATTGCTGATCATAACCCTAGAGTAATATGCATCCAAGAGAGTCATTTAAAACCTCTCGAAGTTTTCAACATGCGAAGATAAAAAATCTTTCGCAAAGATGTTGACCCTGTTACATGTGCTCATTGTGGCGTTGCAATTGTACTTGATTAGAATCCACACAGAGATTGTAATATTACAGCAAGGTTACTAGCACTTGCATGCCAGGTATTCTTACCTCAGAAAATTACATTTTTCAGCGTCTACCTTCCAGATGGCAGCTGCAACTTAAATGACCTCAAGAATTCAGTACGACAACTTCGGACCACCTACATGCTTGTCGGAGACTTCAATTCATATAGCATACTCTGGGGTTCTGTAAGCACAAATTCTCGCGGTCGAAATGTCGAAAGCTTCTTGGACAACAATGATGTCACGCTTCTCAACACTGGCTCAGCCAGGTTCATGAACATGAGATCAAGAAATATTTCGGAAACCAACTTGTTTTTCTCTACCACCACTCTAGCTGCTCATCTTCAGCGGCAGGTAGTTGGCTAAGCCCATTACAGTAACCATTTTCCATTTTTGACACGATTCTTTCAGATACTGTTTCTGTTGCACAAAAAACAGCACGATGATGGTAATTTGATCTGGCCGATTAACAACCTTACGATAGCAACCTTATGCTTATCGTCACCAGATTTAAATGTCGAGCTGCAACATTAAAACGATTCTATTTTGAATGCCGCTTCGTTATCAATTCCTAAATCTTCTGGTTGTCTCAGGAAGAAGTCTGTTCCTTGGAGAAATGAACACGTTGCTTCCGGTAAACGTACTAAAAAGCGCACACTAAAAGTGTACCGGAAAAATTCGACACTTTTAAACCAAATTTCTTTCAAAAAAGCCCGTGTGAAATCCAGGCGTTCAATTCTTCATTCGAAAGCTGAGGCTCTACTGTTTCTGATGCTCAATCGTAAACAAGTTGATAGTTGTTTGATCTGGAGAATTAGATTGCATTTAGGAACAATCTAAAGCTTCCTGATCCATCACCATGTCCACATGTCGAGTTACAACAACTTTCTGAATTGTAGCCTGTTCTCCGCCTCGGTATCTATACCGAAATCTTCTGGTGGACTCAGGCAGAAGTCAGTTCCTAGGAAGAATGATCAAGTTGATGCCGATATTCGTGCAAAAAAGTGTACGCTAAAAGTATTTAGACGTACCATTCTTCGTTCTAAGACAAAATCTTGACGTTGATATGTTGCATCTATTGGAACAGATGTCGGCCTAATTCAGCTCTCGAAAAAAGTCAAATATATGAAAGGCTAGAAGAAGAGTTACCATATTCCAATGCTCCAGGTCAATGGTCAAGTACACACTAATAGAGATGAGATTTGTGAGATTCTGGCAGACCAATTCGAAGCAGTTAGTAATTCGGATAATTATTTGCTTCATTTTCTGCGCGTAAAGCGTTTGAGGAGGTTCCACTACACTTTAACATGGATAACACTGAGTTGTACAATTCATGTTTTTCATTAGACTAATTTGAATTTGCACTCAGTCGCACTGCAAACACTTGTGTGATGAGATTGCTTAAACTATGCTACGACATCTACCCGACATATTCAGGAATAGAATAGTGGATTTTCTTAATCATCTCTGGGTGCAAATAATATCTATCCATACGTCTGGCGTGAAGCAATAATTGTACCAATTCTCAAAAAGGGAAAATTTTCTGCATCAAATTACCGTCTTATATCTCTAACGTGCCAGCTGTCATAGATATATTAACGGATGATCAATTTCCGACTCAATTTGGATCTCGTCACCAACATTCCACCACTGACCTTCATGTGTATTTGATAAACGCGATTCATTCTGGTATCCTAAAACGCAACCATCTGGTTGCTGTATTTTTCGATCAAGAAAAAGCGTTCGACATGACCTAGAGATACGGTATCCTACGAAGTTTGCACAACTGGGGCTTACGAGGCCATCTGCCTCAATTTATAGAGAATTTTCTTTGTAGCCGTTCATTAAGAGTCCGAGTTGGAGAAACTATCTCTTCTTTACGACCGTTGCAAAGCGGTATTTCTCAAGGCTCTTCCATAAGTGCAACTTTATTCTTGATTGCAGACAATAACATCGTTTCAAACGTACCCAATACCGTTGAATATTGCCTGTATGTCGAGGACCTCGCTCTCTTACTTCATCACAATCTCTCGTACTCTGTCAGGCGAGATTTCAGCAGGCAGTCAACATTGTTTCATATGCTGCATACAACCGTGGTTTCCATTTCTCTACGGAAAAGACATGTGCTATCGATTTTTGTCGACTACGCAAAGCTCACTGCTGTCTAGTTGTGACGCTTTACAACTGACCAGTGCAAATTGTAGATGAGGTGAAGTTTTTGTGATTCAATTTTGATAGACGCTTCTTGTTGTTGAAACAAATCATCACCGTTTCTGCGCGGTTCCGAATGTCATTGAATGTAATCCATTGTATCGCTTCCACAAAATGGAAAGCCAAAAGGGACTCTTTACTGCATCTATGCACCAGTGTGGTTCTGTCCAGGATAGACTACGGTGCCATCATTGTGTTTACGGGTAGTTCCCATCACTTGAAGAAGCTAGACAGTGTACACAATGCTGGTATTCGAACTTTCACCGGTGCGCTTAGGACTACGCTATTCTTAAGCCTTCACTGTGAAGCCGGTGTTCCGCCACTTCACATAAGGTACACGAAACTTGGAATGAGGTACGTGTGCAAAATTCAAACGCTCACACAGCACATAAACCACGCTATTTTCTTCAATAATCCATACTTGAAACAACTCTACATTAATAGAGCAACTTCTCTCTTTCCACTTGCACTAAGGCTCCAAAGGTTGTTAAATACCATCCTCAACAAACAAAGGTTTGTTATATTTCGCAAGTTTCCCAATGTACTTCCATGGATTTCTCTATCTATACAAAAAAACCTGCATGCCGAAACTTTCCACTCCTAATGCCATATACTTGGTTGTATTTCTCAATCAATTGCAGCAGTACACAGAATTTCAACCCACATATACTGATGGCTACAAGACAGACTCTGGGTCTGGCTGTGCTTTTGTGACTGACGGCGTACTCCTATTGTTCACATTGTCATCTATATGCTCGGTGTATACCGTAGAGTTATATGGGATCTTCTACTCTCTGCGACACTGCCATCAATCTATCGATGAGCAACGTCACCTGCTTGTCTGCAATCATTTGTTGAGGTCTGTGTCTGCGAATTGTCGTAAGTTATGGTAGGAGGAGTGGAATATATCCACTAGCTAATTTCGACGTGTTATGGTGTCACTGGAGCGGTGGTCACCACCGCTCCGCCAGCAAGGTGTGAGCAAGTAGTTATCTCACGTCTGAGAATAGGGAACATTTATCTCACACACTTGTTCCTGTTACTTGGAGAACAACCACCGCTCTGCTCTACTTGTAACACAAGGCTCACTCTCGCACACATTTTCGAGCAGTGTCCTAGTTTCAGTCTGCTCCGCCGCAAGGCAGGTATTAATGGTCCTTTGCTTATTCAATTAAAAAATTATGCAACATGCATTGGTAATGAACTTACTTTTCTTCGAGCTACTTATTTGTTCCAGCAAATCGAAAACAGTCGTTTCCTATTACTTTTTTCATAAATGTATCTTAATTCATTTAACATTTTTCATTTTCTCCGCACAATATTTTAGCCAGAGCTGTGGTTTTTGTGGTTTCTCGAAAATCTTAGACCTTGACTGACATCAGCATATTCCAGCAATGCGTTTTAGTTCTAAAAGTTCCAAGAGAACTCAGTTCTATACCGTAGGTTGCACTTTCTAACTGTGAAAAGTTTGTTTCTTAAATGTGCAAACATTTCAAATTCATATTATTTTTAACCGCCATAACTCAACTATAGCCCTTTTTACTTTCTTATGCGAAGTATAAGTAAGTATTGTAATAAAGAAAAATTTCGATCTCGAGATTTTAACAGAAATATACGTTTTGACCTTCCCTGAATCGATTCCGACTATTTTAGGAATGACGTCTGTATGTGTGTGTGGCTGTGTGTGTGTTTGTGTGTGTCTGTGTATATGAGCACTTTGCACGCCAAACGGCAGCAAGGAAAATTATGAGATTTTAAACTTAAGATTTGTATGTGCCTGGCATGTAAACCTCTTATTTTAGAAAACCATATTCCAACCGGAAGTGAATATTTCCTCCAATCATATTTTTCTAATTCTGCAATTATTCAATAATGTAAACAGTTACAGAGAAATTGCTACAATAAAAGTTATAGATATCAGCATTTTGTACAACTTTTATTTGAAACTTTATTTCCCAAACGGTACCGGAAACATGAAAATGGCTCATGAAGTTTCTTCGTATTATATTTATTTTAACATATATCGTATTATCTGCGCCTGTCAATTGTTTATTAATAAAAACAAAACAGATTTAAATATTTTGAAGTTTGACATTTTATAATTATTCTAATAAATATATTTAGTGTAGAAGTGTCCCAAATGTTATAACAAAAATTATAAATAAAAAAAATATTGCAAATAGGATGTGATTTAACCCAAAAGCGTATAAGAAAGTTCGGTGCATGACATTGTAGATGTTTACTTTCTTATACGCAGTATAAGTAAGTATTGTAATCATGAGAGATTTCGATCTCGAGATTTTAACGTATATATACGATATGACCTTCCCTAATCGATTCCAACTATTTTTGGAATGACGTCTGTATGTGTTTGTGTGTGTGTGTGTGTGTCTGTCTGTCTGTGTGTGTGTGTGTGTATATGTGAGCGCTCGACAACCCAAACGGCTAAATGGAAAATTATTAGATTTTAAACTAGAGATTTGTATGTGACTTGGAAGAGAACCTTCTATTTTTGAAAACAATATTCCGACAGGAAGTGCATGTTTACTCTAGTCATATTTTGCAATATCCGCAATTACTCAAAATCGGTTGCCGTAACAGAAAAATTGTTACAATAAAAATTATATAAATCAAAATTGTGTACAACTATTATTTGAAACTTTTTTTCCCAAACGGTACTGGAAACAAGAAAAAGGCTCTTAAAATTTCTTCATATTACATTTGATTTTACATAAATCGTATCATCTGCGCCTGTCAATTGTTTATCAATAAAACAAAACAGACTTAAACAATTAGAAATTTGTTATTTTATATTTATTCAAAGAAATATATTTAGCGTATTCGAAAGGTTAGAACAAATTTTATAAATTAGAAGAATAATGAAAATAGGATGTGATTTAACCCAAACGCGTCTAGGAAAGTTCGGTGCATGACACTGCAGATGTTTATTATTAATGTTACTTACAATTTAATACAAATTCTAAATTAACCTGACATATTTATACTGTAAATTTCTTAAATTTCCGTTACTTGATTTCGCACAAACTAGCAGGTGTCTGTCTGTTTATTTGTTATTATTACCATCATTACTTAATTCTTTTATTCTATTTTTTTTTAACATTTCTATGAATTATTATTATTTACTATAGATAATTTGAGCGGAATGGCCCAGGTAACCGATCCACTATAATATAAATAAATATATATATATATATATATATATATATATATATATATATATATATATATATATTTATATATAATTTCATTCTAAATCTATATTAATCATTAAATTATCTCTTTTATTAAATCCATTTTCTTAAATATTATCATTTTCAAAAAGATCGCATCTTCATCTATTTAATTAATTTCATCACCAATATATTCAGCAATAACTGACACGCTGTCATAATCTATAGATATATTATGAAGTACACAACATGCTAATATTGTAGCAGGTATTATGTTGGTTCTTGACATATCTAAGTTTGTTGTATATTATCGTATCGTTCACCATAGTTTTGTTTTTATTCTGGTGTTATAAATTCAATTCCGTAGCTGGGTCGCCTATGGGTTCCGGGGCTTTTTTTTTTGGCGCACAAGCATAACAAATTTAGTAGTTTACCATCCCTTAATTCTGTGGTTTTCAACTCTCTACCTTGAGTTGTCCGGATAATTAGAACCAGATAAGAATCAGACTCTGGTTCCTCAAGTTGAAATTTATCAATTACGTAGTTCAGTATCTCATTTCAGTTTTATTAATTTGCCTGAACGACCTTAATTGTAATTTCATGTAAAAGTCCAGTATGCAGAAGCTATCTCCCGTCTTTTATCTTTCAATTCTCGTTGAGAAATATGTCGGTAATACCGTCACTATAATTCCCGTCTCGTTAATATCTCGTACATAACACTTACACCTGTTTTAAGGCATTTGGTACCAACGTTACAATACGAGTAGCGCATTTGAAGTTACGAGACCGTACCGAGAGATATTTCCGTGAAAACCAGCTATTGGCGACAGCGACAACTAGCAACCAGCCAGTACTCGGACCTAGCGCAGCCTTTTTCACCCATCTGCCGCCTCCAGGACGTCCGGGAATACTGGGCTGGCACCCATAAAAAAACCTATCCGGGATCAACTAGCCGACGCAGCCTCGAGTGTCACCGCTGTGCATCTTGCTGGGTATAGCCACTCCCTCACTAAATTAGTCTCTCTATTGTCTTTCAATACCTATTATTTAACATTAGTCAAATTTTTATTGTATTAATTCCGTAGAGTATATTGGCGTTAAAAGCCCAGTTAAGTACGGTAAATAGAAATGTAAAAATTGTTTGGTCAGAGTTTCTTCTTAAACCCTGGAGTGCTCGCACGGATGACCATTGTCATCTAGCACTTTTAAAAATGCCGCCAATTCGTACCGGAGTTGCTTACAGTGCTGCAATCTTTAGTACCCTCCTAGATTATCCTAACATAAATAGTTGCACGTGTTGATATAAATTAGTTAATAATTTTTTGTATAAATTGCGAATAATTGACCTGGATGACGGTTGGCATCCGCGGGACCATTCGCGTTTCATTTATTTTAAAGTGCAAATCATATTTGTTCATCATATTTTCGGACAATTAGAGATCGATAATCAATTATAATAAGTAATTTCGATAATGTCGTGTTCAAAGAGCTCTAGGGTGGGTGACCTTCACACCGAAAGTGATGTACAGCTTTTACAGTGGATGAATGAAGTGAGTGAACATGAATTCCAAATTTCGGACGACTTAGACGATAATGACGAAATAGACAATGTTGAGTGTACAGAAAGTGATTCTGCCACGGATCTAGCAGTTGATAGAGAAGATAATTCTGAAGAAGAGGGCGAAGTTCATGATACCGAAAAGGAAGGACCTACGGGTGCTATCAGTTATTATTTAGGTAAAGACAAGAAAACGAGGAGGAGACAACAAAGACCTATTGCTAGATGATATTATTATCAGGACGATTGCAGCAAACACCAATATATATATATATATATATATATATATATATATATATATATATATATATATATATATATATATATAGTAAAAAGTAGAGAATATTATTCAAGAGTACGAGATGCACCACTTACTGATAAAATAGAAAAAAAAGCCGTCATTGGAATTTTGTACCATATAGGTGCTAGCAGGCCTAATATATTACAATTATGGGACCATGCAAATGATGCAGGGATTGAAGCAAGCTCTCCGACCACGTGCGCCCACATATTTAGATTTTTGATGCATTGTATTAAGATGGATAATATTCAAGACAGGGAACAGCGGAAGAAAGTTGACAAATCAAGAGTACGAGATGCACCACTTACTGATAAAATAGAAAAAAATGCCGTCATTGGAATTTTGTACTATATTGGTGCCAGCAAACCAAATATATTACAATTACGGGACCATTCCAAGGATGCAGGGATTTAAGAATGCTATCTGACCACGAGCGCCCACATATTTAGATTTTCGATTTATTGTATTAAGATGGATAATATTCACGACAGGGAACAGCGGAAGAAAGTTGACAAATCAGCGGCCGTTAGTGAGGTATTTGAATTTTTTGTTTACAATTTTCAAAAACATTATTTACATGGAGAATATTTAACGGTCGACGAACAACTGCTATCCTTTAGAGGAAATAGTTCGTTAAGGCAATACATCCCTAGCAAACCCGCCAAATACGGGTTTAAAGTGGTTTCCCTAGTAGACTGAAAACTCAACTCAAACACACTTATAAAAAACATCACACGTATACTCGACAACAACACCACACGTAAACTCATACACAAGTTACTCTACCAAAACCTACCCATATTTCTAGAGGTGTTCCATGAGCAGAACACCTGACACCCACACAACGCTATACAACACTACACAAAACAAAACATATCTCATACACAACAAATGTACATCTGTCACCAAAGTAAATGTTAATTTTTAATTTAGTTAAGCTAGTTTTAAGTTTTAACAAAAAACTTCATGTGAAGTTAAATGGGTTTTTGTCCCCCGTTCCCATAAACACAATCCTAACACATTGTAAAAGAAAACATAACTTGTAACAGAAAATAATAACACAACGTATTAAACCACACAACGCAATAACACACAAACACAGATATACACTACCCCTGTTAGTAGGAGCTCTGACAAAACCAACCATATATATATATATATATATATATATATATATATATATATATATATATATATATATATATATATATATATATATATATATATATATATATATATATATATATATATATATATGTATATATATATATATATATATATATATATATATATATATATATATATATATATATATATATATATATATAGCCTAACTAAATTAAAAATTAACATTTACATTGGTGATAGATGTACATTTGTTGTGTATGAGATATGTTTTGTTTTGTGTAGTGTTGTGTCGCGTTGTGTGGGTGTCAGGTGTTCTGCTCATGGAACACCTCTAGAAATATGGGTAGGTTTTGGTAGGGTAACTTGTGTATGAGTTTACGTGTGGTGTTGTTGTCGCGTATACGTGTGATGTTTTTTATAAGTGTGTTTGAGTTGAGTAGTGTGTTTTTATAAAATTTCTGTGTTATGTCTTGAATGTATTCTCTCATGTATGGTATGTTAGTGTCTTCGTGAAGTTGTGTAGTGCGAGTGTACTTTCCAGAGCTGGTCGCCATTCGTAAGCATTTATTTTGGAGGCGTTGCAATTGTAGTATGGTGGTGTTCGCTGCGTTACACCAAAACGGGGCTGCGTACATGATGATGGGACGGATGATGGTTGTGTAAATGAGGATTTTGTTTTTTGTGAATAGGGAACTGTTCTTAACTAGGAGAGGGTAGAGGTTGCTAATCATGGCGCGTGCTTTGTTTGATGAATGTGTGATGAGTGGGCCGTGTCTTAGTGTTCTGTGTAGCTGTATTCCTAGGTATTTTACTGTGTTTATGGGTGTGATTTTTTGGTTGTGTATTACAAGTGGTGTGACTTTTCTGTTGTTAGTGAATTTACGTGTGAAGACTATGGTTTCGGTTTTGTTGGCATTTATGTTTATTTTCCATTTCTCCCAGTATTTTTCTAGAATGTTTATGTGTATTTGTATTTGTTAAGTGGCTACTTGGGCGTTGAATGAGTGTGCGTATATTGCGGTGTCGTCGGCGTATTGTGTTGTGTGTGTATTTGGGAACGTGGAGATGTCGCTAATGAAAAAGTTGAACAATTTGGGGCCAAGGACGCTGCCTTGTGGGATTCCTGCTACAATAGGTTTAGGGTTAGATAGGGAGTTGTTAATTTTGGTGCGAAAGGATCGGTTTGTGAGGTATGAGTATAGAAGTTTGGTTAAAGTGGGAGGGAATCGGAAGGATATAAGTTTTGCCATGAGCCCTACTTTCCAGACCGTGTCGAAGGCTTTTTCAATGTCCAGTAGAGTCATGACCGTTACTTTGTTTCGGTTGAATTGGTAGGCTAATGGGGCGATAACTGATAGGGATATGGTGGCATTTTCTTGGTTTGAGGATTGGATGGACTGTAGCAGTTTTCCAGGCAGCTGGGAAGTGGTGAAGTTTTATTATTGAGGTTATGATGTAATGGAGTTGGACGATGGATTTTTTTGGATAGGTTTTTAACTAGGAGGTTATCAATTAGGTCTGGGCCGGGAGGTTTGCGATTGGGTAATGTTTTTATTATTTTGGCTAATTTGGATAGGGTTGTAAGGAGTCTGGCCTGCGTTTTGGTGTCAGTGTAATGCGGATGTTTAAATAGAGTAGTGTATCTTGTATGATTTTATTTTGTGTGGGTGAGTTTGGGGTGTGCGTTACATGTATTTGTTCAAACGTGTTAGCAATCATTTCTGCTTTGTCTTCGTCACTTGTAGCTGTTAAGTTATTTTGTGTAAGGGTTGGGATTCTTGTTTGTGGTTTTTAAAGTTTTTTTGTCAGCCGCCAGAGGGAGTTGTCATTAGGGTTGTGGGCGGAGAGTTTTAGGGACCATGTATTGTTTTTGTGTTCTTTTATTTGTGTTTTGATTTGTGTATTTAAGTGTTTAAGCTGTGTTCTGTGTGTGGGTAGGTGTGTCCTCTGCCATAGTCTTCTGGTTTGGTTGCGTTGTTTAATTAGCTGTGTTATAAGTGGTGGTAAGTTGAGTTTTTGCGGGTTTATTTTGATTTTAGGTGTGTGTTTTTGTTTGGCTGTTTGTATAGCGTTTGTGAAGTGTTCTATTTGTGCATAGATGTCTTGTGTTGTGTGTATTTGATTGTTGATGGGGATGATCGTGTCAAGTGTTTTGCAGAAGTGCGCCCAATTTGTGTGTTTGTATGATGTGATTGTTTTAGTGGTGTTTTCTATGTGGTGTTTGGTTAGTTGGAATATGACTGGGTTGTGATCGGAGCTGAGTTCTGGTAGTGATACGGGCTGTGTGATGTTATGAACATTTTTATTGATGATGAGATCGATGGTGGACGGCGTACTTCCGTTTTCGGGGTAGTGTGTGGGTGTGTTTGGGTGAGATATGATTGCGACGTGTGAATTTAGTTGAGGGTGCGGCCGTTAGTGTTTGTGGTGTTGCATTCCCAGTTTAGATGTCTCGCGTTAAAGTCACCCACGACCAATGTTTTGTTTTTGTGTTAAAGTGTGGAAAGGTCTGTTTGTGTGAAGTTGTTTAATGGTCTGTTGTAAGCAGTGTAAATTACTGTGTTGTCTGCAAGTGTCATATTCAGTGTTTCTAGTGTAGTGTGTGGGTTTGCTGTGAGAGTGTGTAGTATGTTGTTTTTAACTAATATTGCAACGCTTCTGCAGGGGATCGGGCCCTGCTGTGGTCGATCAGCTCTGTAGGTTGTGTATCTGTGTGTGTTAAACTTGTGTGTTTGGTTAAGTTTAGTTTCGTTAAGTAAGCAAATGTGTATGTTGTGTGTTTGGAGAAAATGTGTAATTTCACCTACCTTACCAATAATTCCGTTGGCGTTCCAAGTACAGATGTTTAGTGTTGTTTTGTGTTTAAATGTTGTATGTGTGCACATTTTTGGTGAATGACATGAATATTGTGAAGTGTTCGTTTTTATTTGTGGCCTTGCTGAGGGCGATGTTTAATGCTTTTACAGCTCGCAGCATGTTGGAGATGTTGATGGTGGCGATTAATTTCTCCATTTCGGTAAATAGTTCCGTAATGTCGTCTAAGTCATTGGAGGGTTCTTGGGGTTGGATTTGAGTTTGTGTAGGTTGGGGTTGGGTTCGCTTAGGGGTTGGTAGGGGAGGGAAATCTTGAGTATTAGGAATTGGGAGTGTTTTGTATCTGGGGTGTTGCGGGGGTTGTTGTTATGGCTGGGGTAGTTTGTGGCTGGAGGGACGGGATTGCAAGTGGTTCTTGGAAGGGAGAGAGGCGTCCGTGTATTTGGGTAAGGGTTGAAGGGTATTATTGTGTTGGGGGATTTGTTTTAGTTTTTGTAGGTATGTAGGGCACTCTACATAGTTTGCTAGATGCGGCCCTGCACAGTTAGCGCACGTAGCTGGTGTGTCTGGCGTCTTTGTGCAGGTTTGCGTTCGGTGGATCTGTGCGCACTTGAGGCGCCGCGGTAGTAGGTGGCAGTTTGCAGTGGCGTGCCCCCATTGTTGACAACGGTGGCACTGGATTATCACCTTTTTATTCAGGTGTGTCTCCCACAGAACCTTTGTAAGATGTATTTTGTATTAGAGTTCCCGTTGAGTTGGTTTAGTGTGTGCTTGTTTGTTGTTGTAATTAGGAATAGGGGACGCCGGGTGTTCCGCATTCGGAAAACTTTTTACACCTCGACCGCGGCTTTTAGGAGTTCGGTATGGAGTTCTGCTGGGGCTCGGCCGTTGTCCAGGCCCTTCAGTACAAATGCGTGTGTTTTGGTTTGTCTGTTTGTGTAGTAAAGGAAGTCTTTGTCTGTGTTGATGTCGGTGATGAAGTATTGTCGTTGGGTTTCGTTGTGTATGTAGATTTTGGTGTTATTGTTAGTGTACTTTATGTGGTAGCCCTTATGGGCGAAGTTTTTTTATTTATGATGTAAGTCTGTGGTTGTGGGTGCGCCAGGGATGATTATGGGTGGGACGTGTCGCGTTTTGCGGATTTGATTAGATGGTGGGTCGCGTTCATCTTCTGTGTCTTCGTTGTTTGTGTCGTCGTTGTCGGTGAGTGGCTGGTACTTGTTTCTTGTTTGTGTGGTGGACTTAGTCGTGGCAGTGGGTTTTGCGGTTCTTCTAGGAATTTTAAAGTTCCTGTCCTCGGCTGGGGCGTCTTCCCTTGGGCGGATTTGCGCTCTGGAGGCATATAGTTGGCTTACCCTTACTTTAGGGGTGCCCTGTCCACTAGTGGTAAATATTGGTGGGTCCGGATCTGCACAGCGGTGCGAATTGGGAGGCTCGTGCTCCATTGGGACGATTGTCTCCTCACTCGAATCTAGATCCAAGTGAGGGAACGGTTCCTGATTGGAAAAGTCAAAAATCCCCGGGAGACTCTCAAGGGATGATGTTGGGGTTGGAGAGTCGATGATTGTTCTCAACGCGTTATTGCGCCTAGGCGTAGAGGCCAGTTTTGTTTAAATTTCACTAGAACGTATGAAAAATATTGTTTAAAACAATATAGAACGGTAATAAACTTGTTTAAAACAAATTAAAAATTCGGTTGTTAACTTCACATTCTGCTTGATAAAAACGTCCGCTTGGTATGCAGTTAAGATTTCGACTGAGTCTACTAGGAAAAACACTTTCAACCCGTATTTGGCAGGTTTGCTAGGGATGTATTGCCTAAACGAAATATTTCCTGTAAAGGATAGCAGTTGTTCGTTGACCGTTAGATATTCTCCAGGTAAATAATGTTTTTGAAAATTGTAAACAAAAAATTCAAATACATTACTAACGGCCGCTGATTTGTCAACTTTCTTCCGCTGTTCCCTGTCTTGAATATTATCCATCTTAATACAATGCATCAAAAATCTAAATATGTGGGCGCACGTGGTCGGAGAGCTTGCTTCAATCCCTGCATCATTTGCATGGTCCCATAATTGTAATATATTAGGCCTGCTAGCACCTATATGGTACAAAATTCCAATGACGGCTTTTTTTTCTATTTTATCAGTAAGTGGTGCATCTCGTACTCTTGAATAATATTCTCTACTTTTTACTATATATATTTATATATATATATATATATATATATATATATATATATATATATATATATATATATATATATATATATATATATATATATATATATATATATATATATTGGTGTTTGCTGCAATCGTCCTGATAATAATATCATCTAGCAATAGGTCTTTGTTGTCTCCTCCTCGTTTTCTTGTCTTTACCTAAATAATAACTGATAGCACCCGTAGGTCCTTCCTTTTCGGTATCTTGTACTTCGCCCTCTTCTTCAGAATTATCTCCGCTATCAACTTCTTGATCCGTGGCAGAATCACTTTCTGTACACTCAACATTGTCTATTTCGTCATTATCGTCTAAGTCGTCCGAAATTTGGAATTCATGTTCACTCACTTCATTCATCCACTGTAATAGCTGTACATCACTTTCGGGGTGAAGATCACCGACCTTATGGCTCTTTGAACACGACATTATCGAACTTACTTATTATAATTGATTATCGAACTCTAATTGTCCGAAAATATGACGCACAAATATGATTTGCATTTTAAAATAAATAAAACGCGAATGGTCCCGCGAATGCCAACCGTCATCCAGGTCAATTAATAGCAATTTATACAAAAAATTATAAACCAATTTATATCAACACGTGCAACTATTTATGTTAGGATAATCTACGAGGGTACTAAAGATTGCAGCACTGTAAGCAACTCCGGTACGAATTGGCGGCATTTTTAAATGTGCTAGATGACAATGGTCATCCGTACGAGCACTCCAGGTGTAAAGATGAAACTCTGACCAAACAATTTTTACATTTCTATTTACCGTACTTAACTGGGCTTTTAACGCCAATACACTCTACGGAATTAATACAATAAAAATTTGACTAATGTTAAATAATAGGTATTGAAATACAATAGAGAGACTAATTTATTGAGGGCGTGGCTATACCCAACAAGATGCGCAGCGGAGAGACTCGAGGCTGCGTCGGCTATTGGCTCCTGGATAGGTTTTCTTATGGGTGCCAGCCCAGAATTCCCGGACGTCCAGGTGGCGGCAGATTAGAAATATATATATATATATATATATATATATATATATATATATATATATATATATATATATATATATTTATATATATATATATATACATATATATATATATATATATATATATATATATATATATATATATATATATATATATATTATATATATATATATATATATATATATATATATATATAAATATATATATATATATATATATATATATATACATATATGTATTTATTTATTTATATATATATATATATATATATATATATATATATATATATATATACATATATGTATTTATATATATATATATATATATTAATATATATATATGTATATATATATATATATATATATATATATATATATATATATATATATATATATAAATATATATATATATATATATATATATATATATATATATATACATATATGTATTTATATATATATATATATATATATATATATATATATATATATATACATGCTTACCCTTTATCTATATATCACATATATATATATATATATATATATATATATATATATATATATATATATATATATATATATATATATATATATATATATATATATATATGAGATCTTTTATGGAAACCACAAAAACCACAGGCCCGGCTGATACATAGTGTGGAGATAAAGGGTAAGCAATCTGCTACCCGGAGATATGCAAGCACTTTTACAGTGCTTTTTGCATTATTGCTTAATGAAATATGCATGGGACCCTCAATACCAGCATTGCGACGA
Organism: Nebria brevicollis; assembly: GCA_944738965.1. Lineage (NCBI taxonomy): Eukaryota > Metazoa > Arthropoda > Insecta > Coleoptera > Carabidae > Nebria > Nebria brevicollis. The sequence goes on along the minus strand of OX122902.1, from coordinate 6,220,775 downwards.
TGAAAATTGTAACTGGGACACTGCTCGAAAATATGTTCGAGAGTGAGCCTAGTGTTACATGTGGAGCAGCGTGGTGGTTGTTCTCCTAGTAACAGATGCTAATGTGTGAAACATGTATGGCCTATTATCAGACGAGAGATGACCACTTGCTCACACCTTGTTAAGCGGAACGGTGCCATACACCACTCCACTGACACCTTTACACGACGCAATTTACTAGGAGATGTATTCCACTCCTCCTGCCTTAAGTCAATGCACAGCCACAGAATTCAACACAGCATTGGCGCACAAGGGATGACGGACAATTTAGATGCAGTTGGCTGCAACAAGAGCAGCTCGGTCAGCACAGTGATTACCAGGTATCCCAGCATGTCCGGGTATCCAAATGAGTACATCTCTTTCTACCTCCCGTAATCTATCGATTTCTTCGCGGATGTCCAAAACAGTTGGATCTGTGCTGAATCTGCTACAGATGCCGAAGGTAGAACTCAGGGAAACGGTGCAAATGAGTACGTGACGTCGCTCATCGATAGCCTGCCGGGAGTGCCGAAGAGGGTAGAGATTACCATATAGCTCAGCAATTTACACTGAGCATATGGGTGACAGTGTGAACGACTGCGATACGCCGTAAGTAACAAAGGCGCAGCCTGTACCGGAGTCTGACTTGGAGCCATCAGTTATCGTGTGTTTAAAGTCTTTGTTTTGTTGGAATTGGATGAAGAATTCGATTCAGTTTATGGCGTTAGGTGTAGAGTCTTTTGGCAAGTTAGTCAGCTCTAGGTTTATTGTTAAAGTAAGAGATGCCCATGGACGGATGTTGGTAAAAATTCTTGACAAAACAGTCCCTTGGTTGTCAATGATGGTATTTAACAACCTTGGAAGCCTCAGTGCGAGCGGATAGAGATAAGTTGCACTATTGGTTTATAGACCATTCAATAATGGATTGTTGAAAAATGTGGGATGGTTTATATGCTGCGTGAGCGAAAGATCTTTGCAGACGTACCTCAAACCAAGTTTTATGTACCTTATGTGAAGTGGAGATTCACCGGCTTCACAGTGAAGGCTTGGAATTGGGGTAGTCCTGAACGCACCGGTGATTGCTCGAATGCCAGCGTTATACACGCTTTCTAGCTTCTTCAAGTGAGAAGTACTTGCAGTGTACACAGTGATCGCACAGAGGTCTATCCTGGATAGAACCAGACTGACTTAAAGTCGCAGCAGAGAGTCCCAATCGGCTCCCCATTTTGTAGAGGCAATACACTTGATAGCATTCAATGACAATCGGCACTGCGCAGAAACAGTGTTGTTTGGTCTTAGCCATATAAGGCGACGGTCGATAATTATGCCCAAAAACTTCAGCTCATCCACTATCCGCACTGGTCTATCGTAAAGCGATACAACAGGACAGTTGTTTGCTTTACGGTGTTGGTTGATGAGATTCTGGGATTCTAGAAAACAGTTGAGTCGATAATTGATCATGCGGTCATATAAATTTGACATATGACATGTGAAAGATATAGAACGGTAGCTTGATGCAGAAGCCACATCTTTGCCCTTCTTGTGTATCGGCACAATTATTGCTTCCTGTCAGATGTCAGGGTAGATATTTTCGACCCAAAGCCGGTTGAGATATTCCACTATTCTAAGTTTAAATATTGTGGGTGGATGACGATACATTGCGTTAGCAATATCAGCATACCCAACAGAAGTATTGGCTCTGTGACTCAGTGCAAATGCGAATTCTGCTAGAGTAAATATTAAATTATGACTCTCAGCATTATCACACTCAAAGTTTAGAGGATATTCTTCAGTTGCTTTTGAGCGTAGAAAATACAGAGAGTATTTACCCGAATGACTAACGGACTCAAACTGGTTTGCTAGAATATCACAAATATCGGCTCTGACAGTGTATACCTTACCATTGACATAGAGCATTGGAATAAGGGAACTTATCTTGAAACCGTTTATATACCTGATTTTCTTCCAAAGCAGATATTGATTGAAACCAGTACCAAAAGAAGAAACAAATCCGCGCCAAGACTCAGTTTTAGACTGAAGAATTGTACGCCTGGATTGCGCACGGGCTTTTTCGAAAGCAATTTGGTTAAAAAGTGTCGGATATCTTCGGTATTCTTTTAGTGCGCGTATTTTAGACCGTATAGCGGAAGCATCGTGTTTATTCCGCCAAGGAACAGACTTCTTTCTGAGACAACCAGAGGATTTCGGAATTGATAACCAAGCGGAATGCAGAATAGAATCGTTTAGTAGTTGCAGCTCGACATTTAAATCTGGTGACGGTTCGGGATGCAGAAGGTTGTTGGCAAAAGATTGCCACTCGGCCAGATCAAATACCCATCTTTGTGCGGTTTTTTGTGTAGCAGATCTGATAGAAACGACACAATAATGGGAACATGGTTACTGTAATGGGCCTCGTCAACTACATGCCACTGAAGATGAGCAGCTTGAGTAGGGGAAAAGTTGATTGCCGAAAAACTTCTTGACCTCATGTTCATGATCGTGGCTGAGCCAGTGTTGAAAAGCGTGACATCATTAATGTCCAAGAAGCTTTCGACAATTCGACCGCAAGCATCTGTGCTTACGGAACCCCAGAGTATATTATGAGAATTAAAGTCTCCGACAAGGATGTAAGGAGTCGGAAGCTGCCGTACTAAGTCCTCGAGATCATTTAAGTTCCAGTTGCCATCTGGAAGGTAGACGTTGCTAATTGTAATTTTCCGAGGAAAGAATACCTGGCATGCAAGTGCTTGTACCCTTGTTGAAATGTTACATTCTTTGTTTGGAATAGAAGAATCAAGTACAAATGCAACGCCACCATAAGAACGTGCAATTGGGTCAACAACTCTGCGGAAGATTTTATATCCCCGCATGTTGAAAACTTTGAGAGGTTTTAAATGACTCTCTTGGATGCATATTACTCTGGGGTTATGGTCAGCCATTAATAGCTTTAACTCAACTAGGTGGTTGACGATTCCATTACAGTTCCATTGAATGATGAACGAATTAGACATAGCAAATGAAGATAGAAAAGAAAGGTAAAGGTCAGAAGGTGAAGGCTGACTTTATATGTAACCTCGAAACGTGTGATGGTATCAGGTTCTTCAGCCTGCCCTTAGCCCACACTTTGGGTCTACGAGCATTTTTGATCGTCTCATTGTCAATTGCCATAGCGCTTGATTCTGAGTCGGAGAGAGATACAATTTTAGCCTGCCCCGACAGAACAAGAACTGGAGATGGCATTAAATTAGAAGAAAGTACGTTGTCTTGCGATTGGGATGTACCTGGCAGAACCGGCATTGGCACGTTAATAGGAGAAGATTTTGCAGTGATGCAAATTGATGTACAAGAGTTAGAAAGAACGGCGCTAATGATTAGTATAGGTTAGTATAGGCTGCCTCTAAATCATTTTTACTTTCTTATTCGCAGTATAAGTAAGTATTGTAATCATGAAAAATTTCGAACTCGAGATTTTAACGGAAATATACGTTTTGACCTTCCCTGAATCGATTACGACTATTTTTGGAATGACGTCCATCTGTGTGTTTGTGTGTGTGTGTGTTTGTATGTTCTCTACAGCCTAAACGGTTGAAGCTAAGATTATGAAACTTTAATCTTAAGATTTGCATATGCCTGGGGTGTGCATTTCCTATTTTTGAAAAAAATATTCAAACCGGAAGTGCCTGTTTACTCTAGTAATTTTTGGCAATACCTGCAATTACTCAAAAATGGTTACAGTTATAGAAAATTTTTATGAACAAAAATTAAAGGTATTCATATTTAGCACAACTTTTGTTTGAATTTTTTTCCAAGAATTGTCCTTGCTTCAAAATAAATTTCTGAATTTTATATATATATTTACAAAAATCGTGTCATCTGCGCCTGTCAATTGTTTAACAAAATAGTCGTAAATAATTTGAAGTCTGACATTTAATATATATTCTTAAAAATATATGTTGTGTAAAAGCGATCTAAAGGTTAGAACAAACATTATAAATTAGAGAAATAATGTAACTACGATATGGTTTAACCCATATGCGGATAAGAAAGTTCGATGCATGACACTGCAGATATTTTTGATTTCTGATAAAAGCGGTGCAGCAATGTCGTTAACAAAGGTAGGAGAAATAGCAGGTTTAGCTGCAGCAACCTTGGAAAAGCTCAGTGCCGGAACTGCAGAGTTTTGACGTACGAAAGCTCTAGCTTCAGGAAAGCTACAGTTGTTGAGAGTTTTGTATTTCTTGAAGGCATACTCTTCTTTAAATTTTGAACAGTTTTTGGACAGGAAGAGATGCTCTTCACCACAATTCACTAACTTTGCTGGATCGGTACAGCGCTGTTCTTCGTGGGGTTCTTTTCCATACATACACATTTGTTTATTCTTGCATGTTCTTGAAGAATGACTGAACTTTGGGCAATTGAAGCATCGCATCGGGTTGAAAATGTAGGGCCTAACAGGCAAACTATACATTGCTACCCGGATTTTTGATGGCACCTTATGCAGCGAAAACGAAACAATATTGGACGCAGTGTCCTCCACTACGCCAGAAACCTTGCGTGTATTACGCCTGACCTCAGACACTCCTTGTGCTTTTAACTCTGAGCAAAGCTCATCAGTTGTGCAATTTAATTGATCGCAACACGTATTCACTCCCTTGACGGTATTGAAGGTCGAGTGAGAGGACACCTCAACAGGAATATCAGAAAATACGTTGGTTTGCAGCAACCGAGTTGCTTGCTTAACAGATTTTGTTTCTACCAGAAGGCCATCTTTAGTTTTCTTTAAAGACTGCACCTCGCCAACCAAATTATACATTTGCTTATTGATTAAATAAGTTCTGACCTTGAAAAAATCAAAGCCGTCCTTTCTTTGATGACCAGAAACCGGGGACTTGAATCCGCCGTCAACTGCTTCATCACTCGCTGCTTTTTTGCAGGGTTCACAACATCGGAGGGGTTGCCCTATATATATATATATATATATATATATATATATATATATATATATATATATATATATATATATATATATATATATATATATATATATATATATATATATATATATATATATATATATATATATATATATATATATATATATATATATATATATATATATATATATATATATATATATATATATATATATACATATACATATTTTAAATATTTTAAACTAAGACTTGTGAATTATAAATATATATATATATATATATATATATATATATATATATATATATATATATATATATATTAATGTATATTTATATAGTTTAAAATAAAAAAACTTTTATTTAAATTTTCGTGTTGATTCGTACAGAGGTTGTTACAGAATGCCTTATTATATTCTACTTCTAAGTTGCAAATAGATTATCCGTGAATTATGATTGTCTTTCGTTGCGTCAGCGCTTTATGGCTGAAGCAATTAGCTATTTATGTTATTAAATAGGGGTGGTGTATATATATATATGTATATATATATATATATATATATATATATATATATATATATATATATATATATATATATATACACCACCCCTATTTAATAACATAAATAGCTAATTGCTTCAGCCATAAAGCGCTGACGCAACGAAAGACAATCATAATTCACGGATAATCTATGTACAACTTCAAAGTAGAATAAAATAAGGCATTCTGTAACAACCTCTGTACGAATCAACACGAAAATTTAAATAAAAGTTTTTTTATTTTAAACTAACACTTGTGAATTATAAATTATAAATATATATATATATATATATATATATATATATATATATATATATATATATATATATATATATATATTTATATATATATATATATATATATATATATATATATATATATATATATATATATATATATATATATATATATATATATATATATATATATATATATATATATATATATATATATATATATATATATATATATATATATATATATATATATATATATATATATATATATATGTATATATATATATATATATATATATATATATATATAAATATATATATATATATATATATATATATATATATATATATATATATATATATATTTATAATTTATAATTCACAAGTCTTAGTTTAAAATAAAAAAACTTTTATTTAAATTTTCGTGTTGATTCGTACAGAGGTTGTTACAGAATGCCTTATTATATTCTACTTCTAAGTTGCACATAGATTATCCGTGAATTATGATTGTCTTTCGTTGCGTCAGCGCTTTATGGCTGAAGCAATTAGCTATTTATGTTATTAAATAGGGGTGGTGTATATATATATATATATATATATATATATATATATATATAAATATATATATATATATATATATATATATATATATATATATATATATATATATATATATATATATATATATATATATATATATATATATATATATATATATATATATATATATATATATACACCACCCCTATTTAATAACATAAATAGCTAATTGCTTCAGCCATAAAGCGCTGACGCAACGAAAGACAATCATTATTCACGGATAATCTATGTACAACTTAGAAGTAGAATATAATAAGGCATTCTGTAACAACCTCTGTACGAATCAACACGAAAATTTAAATAAAAGTTTTTTTATTTTAAACTAAGACTTGTGAATTATAAAAATTTAAATAAAAGTTTTTTAATTTAAACTATATAAATATACATAAATATATATATATATATATATATATATATATATATATATATATATATATATATATATATATTTATAATTTATAATTCACAAGTCTTAGTTTAAAATAAAAAACTTTTATTTAAATTTTCGTGTTGATTCGTACAGAGGTTGTTACAGAATGCCTTATTATATTCTACTTCTAAGTTGTAAATAGATTATCCGTAAATTATGATTGTATTTCGTAGCGTCAGCGCTTAATGACTGAAGCAATTAGCTATTTATGCTATAAAATAGGGGTGGTGTCTCTACATAACTCCTCCGCCCTTAAGTAAAAAAGCTAACTTAACAAAAGTTAGGTTTTATGAAACAAAGTTAAATTATATTTTCATTTAATTCGGCACAATTAGGGTTAGATCGTGCTTCAGCGTTATTTCGTTTAGTTAGATAATCTTTACACTTACGTAATACAGTTATAATTATTATAGTAAGTAAGATAGCGTAAATAATTACATAATGCATAAAATTATTCGAACCTTTTGGATAATTAAAATCTAGTGGAATACTATTGTCTTTATTAATACTTAATTCAGTTATATTTTTATCTTATCTTTTAATTGTATAATTATTTTCTCCGGCTTAATTTTTTTTTGATTTTTTTATTAAACATAAAATTTGATAAATTTTATAATATTTATATATGTATAAGTTACAGTGCTACGTTAAGATATTATGCTTAGCATAACAGTTTCTCCCCTTTTCGTTGTTATTAATACATAGAATTAGAATAGTCATCATTTTTATTAGAAGTAAGATTATTATGTAAAATAGTTTAGTTATGATTTATGGGTTGTATTAAGTAATTATACTTTTCAAATAAAATCTTAATTTTTAAAAGTCATTAACGTTCTGTAAAAAGTTAAGTGGCGCAGTCGGTAGGATTTGCCATAACGAATTAACGAATATAATTCGGATCGCTCTAGCGAATTAATTGGCAAACGAAGAAAAATAATAATTGAAATAAAAAGTATAAACAAATAGTGAAATCACGTATAAGTAAAAAATCAATCCAATTTCCAAAAAACATGTTGAATTTCCAAGTGCAACTCTGGGCAAGCTGAGGGTACATCAGTCGTCCAAAGGAAGATCACAACCCTGAGAAGGCCAAAACCCAAAAACATTCAACATCAGTATCGAATTCAGGGCACATGAAGCATATACTGATATTGTGGTGAGTACACATGTCCTCAAGAGGTCCTTCTCAATTAATCAAATCTGACACAAGCTCAAATTCTGAATCTGACTCCGATCTCGAAGACCGTGACTAAAACAAACATTCCTTAATAACACCTACGATATTAAGAGAACCTATATTCAAACTTAATTCTAACATGGCTATACCAGTTCTAAAGAAAGAATATCTGGATATGATACCAGAATTCTTTGGTGATAAAGAATTATTACCTAGATTTATTGAAATAATCGAAAAACTAGTATAAAAATTTTATAATTTAACTGATCAAAACGATTTTCAAAATGAATATTTAATGAGTATAATACTAGCAAAAATTAAAGGGGAAGCAGCAATAAATATTTCTAGTTGTACTGTTAAAACATGGGCTGATCTTAAGCTCGCTCTATTAACCACATAGGCGGATAAAAGAGACTGTCATACCCTATGTATAGAAATGACTGAGATGAAACAAAATGAAAAAGAATCTGTATTTGATTTCTATAACAGATTGCAACATATTTTAAATTTACAAGTTTCTTATCTTGCAACGCACGTCGACAATAATGAGGCACCTGTTTTAATTGCGTATTTCCAAAATTATGCTCTTAGAATTTTATTAAAAGGGTTAAAAGAACCAATAGGACAATTAATGCGTACAAAAAACCCCCAGCAACCTAAATTCTGCATTAAGCATGCTTACAAATGATTTTCAGTTTGAAAACACGCCAAGATTCCAAAAAACATTCCTACAAATTTTCAGAGAAATGCTCAAAGACCAAATCCGCAAAACATAAAATTTACCCCATTTAGAACATTTAACACACCACATTTAGCTCCACCATATCGCTACTTATTTAATAGAACACCAACACAACAACCTACTACTAGCTAGATAAATTATTATAATCCGACCAACCGAGGTCCTCTTTATAGACAAAACTTCCCTAAACCTACACCGATGAGTATTTCTACACGAAACACTCAAATGTACCAGCCTAGACCTGGTCCATCAAACCAACGCCCAAATTTCCAAAGGCATAATAAAAAATTTCTTCCAAAATTCATTTCTGAAGAACTTTATAATATTGACGATCCAGAATTAACCAATTATTTTGACGAAAATACTTGTTATAATCCAGAAAATGACTATACTAAAAATTGTGAACAAGATATAGAGAACAGTTCATTGGAAGACTCTTATGCCGTTGAAAATTTAACAGAAGACTCTTTTTTAGAAGCACAAGCCTCGGCACAAGAATCACCCCACACTTTGAATTGATGAATTTAGCCAACAATCAAAGTAGACTACCTTTCATTATATTTCCGGAGAATAATTTAAAAACGCTGATAGATACGGGCAGGACAAAATCTTTTATAAAACCATACATTGCATTTAAACTTTATAAAAACCTTATCAGGAAAGACCCGTTTCAGATTACTACCGCACACGGTACATCTAGTGAACTATACAGCACACATGTTCCCATATCTAAAGTATTTAATTTCATTGATAAGAATTTACAATTAAAAAACCACTTGTTCAACTTTCACGAGAAATTTGACGTATTATTAGGAATCGACAATTTAAAAAAATTAAAAACAAACATCGATACAAATAACAATTTTATAATTACTCCAAATGGCAAAATTAATATACAATATCATGACACAAAATAAAACCATAGAGCACAATTTATCAATTAAAGCTAAAAACGTGGAACCTAATTCAGAGAAAATTATTAAAATTCCAATAGATGTAAAAGATGGTACGGTAATAATTCCACAATTGAGGCTATAAAATCTAATCATTCCTGAGTGTATTACCATCGCACAAGATTATCATTGTATGTGCACCATTATTAACCCTACAGAATTAGAAATAAATTTCGAAATTCTAAAGCCCATACAAGTGAGAAAGTTTTTTGATTACGATATATATTCTTCTCCTACTCCAAATTATACTTTTACACACACACAAGAATCAAAATTTGACACATCTAACATTCGCATAGACCACATGAATTCCGAAGAAATTAAGTACATTTTAAACCTAATCAAAGACTATTCGGATATTTTTTATATAGAAAACCAAAAATTGACATACACAAATCAAATCAGACACAACATAAAAACAAGAGACGAAACGGCCATATACACGAAAACATATAGATACCCCGAAATCCATAAAAAGGAAGTTCGGTCACAAATTCAAAAAATGCTCGATCAAAATATAATCCGTCCATCTAATTCACCCTGGTCATCTCCTATCTGGATTGTCCCTAAAAAACTTGACGCATCCGGCAAAAGAAAATGGCGAATAGTAATCGACTATCGCAAACTTAACGAAAAAACCATCGGTGACAAATACCCATTACCCAACATTACAGACTTACTAGACAAACTTGGACGATGCCAGTACTTCACGACGCTCGACTTAGCTTCTGGGTTCCATCAAATAGAAATGGAACATAACGACATTTCAAAAACAGCATTCAATACTGAAAACGGCCACTATGAATTTCTTAGAATGCCTTTTGGCCTTAAAAATGCACCCGCTACCTTCCAGCGCGTGATGGACAATATACTAAGAAGACTGAATAACGAAAAGTGCTTGGTATATTTATATGACATAATTGTTTTTAGTACAAGCTTGCACGAGCACATTCAAAATTAAAAATTAGTTTTTGATCGCCTTCGAAAATCCAGCTTCAAAATTCAATTGGACAAATCCGAATTTTTAAAGAAGGAAGTTGCATATCTTGGGCACATTGTTACCCCTGAAGGTGTGAATCCTAATCCCGACAAAATTGTTGCCTTTCAAAATTATCCAATCCCGAAATCTCCGAAACAAATTAAGGGATTTTTAGGACACCTGGGTTACTATAGAAAATTCATTAAATACTTTGCCAGACTAACTAAACCTAAAAGACGCAATCATAGACGTTAATAACTCTGAATATATACAATGTTTTGATACGTGCAAAAATCTGCTTATTACTGAACCGCTGTTACAATATTCTAACTTCGCGGAAGAATTCAATTTAACATGCGACGCAAGTAATGTTGCAATAGGTGCTATCTTATCTCAAGGCAACTTAGGCCATGACCTTCCAGTAGCATACGCTAGCAGAACACTAAACAGTTCCGAAATGAATTATTCAACAATAGAAAAAGAACTTTTGGCAATAGTTTGGGCAACCCAGTATTTTAGGCCATATATTTTCGGTCGTAAATTCAAAATTTATACAGATCATAGACCATTCCAGTGGCTATTTTCCTTAAAACAGTGCAGTCAGAAATTGATACGTTGGCGACTAAAGCTTGAAGAATACGACTATGAAATCGTATACAAAAAGGGTAAATTTAACACAAATGCGTTAAGCCGAATTTCCCATGAATCTATTAGTAAAACTCAAAATTTGTTATCAAATTCCGCGAAACACTCCCCTTTAGCACAATACCAAGAATTTCTCATTACAAAACAGACTAATACATATACTAATAACAATATCATAGAAATCGAAGGAGAATTATTCGACGCCCTAATAAATAACAGCTTAGCACATTGCATAAGTAGAGATCTACACATGGCAATAGGCATAACAAAACAATTTAAGAAAAACTTTAATAATATTGATAAACCAAAAAAACAAAATCCTCGACTTCATAGTTTAGTTTATTTAAAAGATAAAACTAGATACATCATCTATTTAATTACTAAAGAAAGATACTTCAATAAACCTACTAATCAGGACTTGTTCTACACCCTTTTAAATCTCAAAGTATTTTCTCTCAAAAACGGTGTTATAAATCTAAGCATTCCAAAAATCGCTTGTTGCACAGATATGTTAAAATGGACAGACGTCAAATCGATGTTCCAATATATTTTTAACGACACCGACATACTAATAACAGTATTGAAGAAATCTAATGACAAACCACCTCATATAGAACTTAATACAAACGATACTGACAATGCCAATTTCGAATCATTTTTTAAGTATATGGAAAACTTTAACGAACAATTTAGAATTAATGAACAAATAGACAATCAATCATTAATCGTAGAAGCAGGTGATGAACCAGTAAATGAAATTGACGCAACACCCAGTGAAATTACTATCACAGTACATTCTAATCATGAAACCCCAATCATAGGAATCCCCATAGTCGAATGTCTGGTAAATTATGGTAAAAATCAAATTATAATATGGGAAGTGGAATATAACCCAAAACCCCCTAAACTGTACTAAAACTATACGATAAACTTAAACAACGGTTCTTAGTAGAGTTTTCTAAACTAAATTACGAAACAGAAAAGAGAGACTTTATTAAACAATACATAGTGCCAAAAGTAAATACTACCTATATTTTGATATTAACTTGTATGAAAAATTTAGTTTAACTCTACAAAACTTCTTCAAAGATTCTGAAATCAATATGATTAAATGTACACAATACCTAACAGACGTTACTGACGAAGACGAAGTAATCCAGATAATAAAAAACTATCACGAGAGCTAAACAAATCATCGAGGCATCGATGATACGGAAACTATTATAAAACAACATTACTATTGGCCTAAGTTACGAAAATCCGTACAGATATACATTAATGGCTGCAAAACCTGTCAAATAACTAAATATGATAGAAGGCCTTTAAAACTCAACATCACCCCTACAGCATCCAAACCATTTCAAATACTACACGTAGATAGCATAACTTTAGAAAATACAAAAAATTTTACATTAGTGGACTCTTTCTCTAAATACGATCAAGCTTACAAATTAAATTCAGGCCAAGGCATTGAAATAGTAAATAATTTAATTAAATATTTTACACATCATGGTATCCCCGAACAAATCATATCTGATAATGGACTTGAATTTAAAAATTCCATTGTTAAAGAATTATTAGAGCTACACAAAATTGATATACATTTCATCAGTTCAGAACACCCTGATTCCAACGGTATCATCGAACGTTTCCACTCTACATTAATTGAACACATTAGATTATTTAACAATCAACCAAAATACAATAAGGAACCTATAGAAATGAAAGTAAATTATGCACATTTGGGTTATAACAACACCACACATTCAGTTACTAAATTGAAACCCTGCGAAATAACATCTGGTCATTTTGAAACCAAATCTGCATTCAACATTGACATTAACAAACAACTTATTAATAACTACATTGAAATTCACAGAAATAAAACAAAACTACTCTACCAAACAATTAACAACAAAATAGAATAAAACAAAACGAAAAATATAGGAAAAATTAATGAAACTCGAGAAGAATTGCCCCAAATTCCTGAACAAATCTTTATAAAAAACAGACAGAAGCAACAGTAAACAAAAAATAAATATGATCCACAAGAATTAAAATCAATTAATAAAAACTTAAAAACTGCAAAGATCAAAACAAAACATGGTAACAAAATAGCAAATATCCACCTTTCAAATATAAAAAGACCAAGAAAAACGACTTATTCTTTTAAAATTCTTCCAGGTTGTTCACGATCGGAAGTGGATCAATCATTAGGAATATAACCGAGAACTTAGGAATACTACCTATCAGTTTGGGTCCCGCTAAACTTGAAAAATCAACACACACATTTATTCACTACTACAACCTATAACCTTACTTTGAACAGTGTGACAATCTAAACAGTCAATTCGAAAATCTTAAATTAACAATTGCAAATAATGCACAATATATGGAAGAACTTCACAATTACGACAAAATCCTTGAATTCATTCGGACTAACATTAATAATAAAATAAACAACCTACGAATCCACTCACATTCTTCTAGAAATAAAAGAGGGCTTATAGACGGATCAGGGTCAATTTTTAAATTTATCACTGGCAATCTTGATGCAGAAGATGGCAAAAAATATAATCAAATATTAGAACACATGCATCATAACGAGCATAATATGGAAAACCAATTAAAGTTAGCTTACTCCTTAAACCTTCAAACAATAAAAAGTTTTAATAGTACAATATTAGAAATACAACATAACGAATTAATTCTAAAGTCAAAAATTATACAATGAACGGAAATAATAAATGATATGCATATCCAAGATATTTTCTTTGCAAAAAATCTTGACGATAAGTTATTTATATTTTATAACACAATTTTGAACATTTTGCAAGATATTGAAAACTCTGTAACATTTTGTAAATTAAGAACCTTACATCCAAGTATAATACATACAGAGGAATTACTAGCAGAACTAAAGAAAATCACAACACACAATAAAAGTCAATTACCTTATGAACCAAATGAAGAAAACATGCTAAATTACGAATCTCTATTAGAAGAACATTGCAAAATCGAACCATTACAAATAAATTATTTTATATCAATTCCCATTAATTGCGAAATTTATTTTGAACTTTTCTACCTGTATTCAATCCCCACGAAGTACGATTCAGAATTTGTAACTATTATACCCAATATCAGATACATTCTAAAATCTAATACTGATACTATACCTCTGAGTGATATGTGTATTCAAAGCAAAATATATCAGTGTCCAAATAAATTCTATGCCCACCATAACACAACATGCGAAGAAAAAGTTCTCAACGAGCAAAATTCGAAGCAATGCCACTACACAAAATTGGAAATCAAAGTTAACCACTTCGAAGTAGTTCCGAATATCAACCAATATATAGCCATACTCCCAAAAGAATAAAATATCACTATCAAATGCTCCGAAGGAATTAATATTGAATCTCTGTCCGGCGTATACTTGATAAATAATGATAAAAATTGCGATATAATATTTAAACAACAAACACTACAATTTATGGACAAAGTGCAAGGAATACCCATCATATTACCCAAATTAAACTTCGAACTAAAAAATAGCAAAATCTCTAACTTTTCGATTAAATTAAACCCACTTACACTCGGTGATATCAAAATTAATCCAATTTCAACTATTAGAGAAGAACAAGCCGATATTTACATCCCTAGTATTTGGACTATATTATTGTACATTGCAATAATTATCCTCGGGTCCTACTTCATAATTAAATGGTTTCGACAAAGAAAAATTAACATTCTACGTTGTAATACAAGGGTTAAGATACCATCGAAATCCGAACTGCGTAAAAAACAAGAAGACTCGGAAATTCAACTACCCGAGGGGGCTTCCTTCTGAGGATGCTGGAGTAACAGTGCTAGGTTAAGATATTATGCTTAGCATAACAGTTTCTCCCTCTTTCGTGTTAGTAATACATAGAATTAGAATAATCATCATTTTTATTAGAAGTAAGATTATTATGTAAAATAGTTTAGTTATGATTTATGGGTTGTATTAAGTAGTTATACTTTTCAAATCAAATCTTAATTTTTAAAAAGGCATTAACGTTCTGTAAAAAGTTAAGTGGCGCAATCGGTAGGATTTGCCATAACGAATTAACGAATATAATTCGGCTCGCTCTAGCGAATTAATTGGCAAACGAAGAAAATTAATAATTGAAATAAAAAGTATAAACAAATAGTGAAATCTATTTATATATATATATATATATATATATATATATAT
>OX122902.1:6103604-6205083 GCA_944738965.1 Nebria brevicollis | reverse complement strand
ATATATTATATATATATATATATATATATATATATATATATATATATATATATATATATATATATATTATATATATATATATATATATATATATATATATACATATATAATATATATATATATATATATATATATATATATATATATATATATATATATATATATATATATATATATATATATATATATATATATATATATATATATATATATATATATATATATATATATATATATATTTCTTCGATGGTGTTGGCCGTTACTTTGTAAAACTCCATAATGAAATTAGGGATATTGATAAAAACAATGTGTTTAGTTTTACTAAAATTTATTATGAGTTAGTAACTAGTTTCGCCACACAGTGGCATCTTCAGACTATCTAACTTAAACATATAACATCTGGTTTATATATAGTTAGGACTCGGGGATTTAAATTTGAGTTGTAGTAAGGGAGATTTTTGCAGGTCGGTTTGTTCATTACGGCAGGTTTCTAGCGGTTCGTTTATGATTTATAAATTTCAAGAGTCTCTAATAGGGTCAATTTTAATCCCTTAATTTCGGTGTGTAAGATGGTCGGACGGTAATTCTCAGATACTAGATGTCCTGTGGTGTGTAGGTGATTCGCGAAGGTGGAATCGGTTTTATTTAGTCTATGTGCACGAAGATGTTCTTGGAATCTTGTATTAAAGTTTCTGCCTGTTTGTCCGATATATACACTGTCACACTGTTCACACTTTAGTTTATAAACACCAGATTTAATATATATATATATATATATATATATATATATATATATATATATATATATATATATATATATATTTATATACACATATATATATATATATATATATATATATATATATATATATATATATATATATATATATATATATATATATATATATATATTATATATATATATATATATATATATATATATATATATATATATATATATATATATGTCGAAGATCATCCCGTAAATGGATCATCCTGTATGTGAGTCAACCTATAGACAACACTGCAGTGTAAACAAATCGGATGCGTAAGTGCACGTACCTAAAACAGTTTACGAAGCAAGTGTACTGGCGGAACCAAGTACAGCCGAGCGAATAGCAATGAAATCATTGTTATTGTTTAGAAGAATGCGATAAGGTTTGGGAGTAACCAAAACAATTAAAAGTCGACCGATGTGTAGGACAATACACTGTGGTCCTGTGATCGAGCTGTACGTTGTGATCGGCGCGTGTCCGCTGTGTTAGACTTAATCTTATACTCTGCATTGTTGTACTCATGTGTTTGAAATATTTATAGAAATAAGCTTATCATTGTCTATCGTGAATTGTGTTGTGAGAAGTATTTTAATAAACCACCCTTCCGACATATATATATATATATATATATATATATATATATATATATATATATATATATATATATATATATATATATATATATATATAATTTTTATTATTATAGCGGATCGACTACTAAGGTCATTACTGCTTATATGGATGATCGTTTAATATGAAGTTTAATGAACAATGTGCAGGAACTAATATACAATAAAGCTCTTTCGTGAAATTACTAAAACGAGAGTCTTAGCTAAATTAGAACGTATATTATGCAACCACAAATGTGAAGCATACTCTTCACTGCTGATATGTGCAGAAACCAGTCGAGAACTGCCCCAAACCACAGCCCCGACAGTAATTAGGTTCGAGAGAAAAGAAAATAATAACACTAACAATAATGAAATGTTAACATTCGAGAACGATAAGAAAGTAACGTTTTAGACTTGATGCAACATATCAATTGCATGTAGAAACGTTAGCAGTTTACTTACGTGCATTGCATCATTGCGCAAATAGCTCGCCAAGGGACCCTCAATACCAGCATTGCGACGATGCAAATTGTAACTAGGACACTGCTCGAAGATAAGATCGAGAGTGAGCCTTGTGTTACAAGTGGAGCAGAGCGGTGGTTATTCTCCAAGTAACAGGAGCAAGTGTGTAAGACAAGTGTGCCATAGTCTCAGACGTGAGACAGCTACTTGCTCCACTGCACTGACACCTTTTCACGTCGCAATTTGCTACTGGAATTATTCCACTCCTCTTGCCATGTCTTAAGACAATGAACAGAAACAGATATCAACACATCATCGGCGCGCAAGGGATGACGAACTAGATAGTTGCTGTTGGCTGCCTTAAGAGCAGCCAGGTCGGCACAGTGATTGCCGGGTATCCCAACATGGCCGGGTATCCACATAAGTACGACATTTCTCTCTAGCTCCTGCAATCTATCGATTTCGCTACGACTGTCCACTACAGTGGGATCAGATGAAAATCTGCTGCTGATACCCAAGATGGCACTCAGCGAATCAGTGCAGACGAGCAGGTGACGTTGCTCATCGATAGATCGACGGGAGTGTCGAAGAGAGTAGAGGATCCCATATAACTCTGCGGTATACACCGAGCATATGGGTGACAGTGTGAACGAGTGGGATACGCCGTCAGTCACGAGAGCACAGCCAGTTCCAGAGTCTGTCTTGGAGCCATCGGTATATGTGTGTTGAAAATCTGTGTACTATTGCAGCTGAATAAAGAATTCGACTAGGTATATGGCATGAGGAGTGGAAGCTTTTGTCTTACTGGTCAGCGCAAGATTTGTTGATAAGCCTCCAGATGCCAAGGGAGGTACTGCGGAATATATCCGAGATAATACAGGCTCTTGGTTGTTGAGGAAGGTATTCAACAGTCTTGGGAGTTTTAATGCGAGTGGGTATATGGTAGTCGCACTATTTCTATACACACGGTCTAACTCTGCATTACTAAAAAAGATGGTATAGTTCAGGTGCTGCGTGAGCGTTTGAATTTTGCACACGTAACTCATACCTAGTATCATGTACCTTATGTGAAATGGCGGAACACCAGCTTCACAGTGAAGGCTTGGAATTGGCGTAGTCCTAAACGCTCCGGTGACAGTTCGGATACCAGCATTGTGTACACTGTCTAGCTCCTTCAAGTGATGGGAACTTGCTGTATACACAATGATGGCACCGTAGTCTATCCTGTACAGAACTAGACTGATGTACAGGTGCAGCAAAGAGTCCCTTTTGGCTCCCCATTTTGTGGAGGCAATACACTTGATTGAATTCAATGTCTTTCTGCACTGCGCAGAAACAGTGTTGATGTGTTTCAACAGTAAGAAACGTTTGTCGAAATTTAAACCCAGAAACTTTACAACAGGATACTTGCGTGCTTTGCGTAATCGACAAAAATCGGTAGCACATGTCTTTTCCGTAGAGAAACGAAAACCATGGTCGGCTGCGACTAGAGTAACAATGTCTACAGCTTGCTATAATCTTTCCTGACAGAGAGCGACAGATTGAGAGGAAGTGAAGAGGGTGAGGTCGTCGACATAGAGATAATAATCAACGGTATTGGGGATGGTAGAAGCGATGTCATAGATTGCATTCAAGAATAAAGTTACATTTATGGAAGAGCCCTGAGGAATACCGTTTTGCAACGGTCGTGTAGAAGAGAGAGTTTCTACAACTCGGACCCTAAATGAACGGCGACAAAAATAGATTTCTATGAATTGAGGCAGATGGCTTCGTAAATTCCAGTTGTGCAATTTTCGTAGTATTCCATAGCTCCAAGTCATGTCGAACGCTTTCTCTAGATCAAAAAACACATCAACCAGATGGTTGCGTATTAAGATACAAGACTGACTGGCGTTTGTCAAATACACATGAAGGTCAGTGGTGGAATGGTGCTTACGAAATCCAGATTGATGTTTGCTGATGAGATTGCGAGATTA
This sequence comes from Nebria brevicollis, assembly GCA_944738965.1. Classification (NCBI taxonomy): domain Eukaryota; kingdom Metazoa; phylum Arthropoda; class Insecta; order Coleoptera; family Carabidae; genus Nebria; species Nebria brevicollis. The sequence continues at coordinate 6,201,258 of OX122902.1, read as the reverse complement.
TAGAAAGTAGCTGAGCCGGAAATTGATCATACGTTCATATATCTTCAACAGATGAAACGTCAAAGATATAGGACGATAACAAGAGGCATGAGAGACTTATTTCACTCTTTTTATAATCGGTCCAATAATTCCTTAACGGCAGACGCCTGGATAGATATTTTCAATCCAAAGATAGTTAATAAATTCCACTATTCTTTGCTTGAAATGGTCGGGTAGATGTCGAAGCATAGCGTAAGTGATGCCGTCATGCCCGGCCGAAGTGTTTGCTGTATGACTGAGTGCAAATTCAAATTCGTCGAAAGAAAAACTAGAATTGTACAACTCGATGTTATCCGCCTCAAAGTGAAGTGGAACCTGCTCGACGCTTTTACTCGCGAAAAATTAAGCGAATAATTGTCCGAATTGCTAACAGCCTCTTACTGGTCTGCTAAAATCTCACAAATCTTATGTCTAGTAGGGTGTATTTGGTCATTGACCTGAAGCATTGGAAAATGGGAATTTTCTTGTAGCTGTTCATATATCTGATTTTCTTCCAAAGTGTAATTTGTTTGGAATCAGTTCCGATTGAAGAAACCAAACCACGCCAAGACTCGATTTATAACATAAGAATTGTGCATCTGGCTTGTGCACGTGATTTCTTGAGAGCGACTTGTTGTGCAAGTGTCGCGTTTCTCCGGTACACTTTTAGCGCGCGCTTTTTTACACCAATATCGGCAGCAACGAGCGATTTCCACCAAGGAACCAACCTCGTCCTGAGTCGATTAGTAAAATTCGGTATAGAAACCGAAGCGGAAAACAGAAAACAATCAGAAAGCTGTTGTAGTTCTACAAGTAAGTCTGGTGACGGATCAGGTAGCTTGTTCTGAAATGCATTCCAATCTGCCAGATCAAACAACCACCTTCTTGTTGATGTTTGCGCATCAGAAACAGCATTAGAAAGAAACGACACAGGAATGGGAAAATGGTCACTGAAATGCGCATCGTCAACTACCTCCTACTGAAGATGGGCAGCTAGATATGAAGTAGAAAAAGATAAGTCAATTGCCGAAAAACTTCTTGATCTCATATTAATGATCGTGGCTGAGCTATTGAGAAAGGTGACATCATTGTTGTCCAAGAAGCTTTCGACTATCCGACCACGGGCATCTCTGCTAAAAGAACACTAGAGTATATTGTGCGCATTAAAGTTACCAACAAGAATGACAGGGGTCGGTAGTTGGTGTGATAAATCCTTGAAGTCATTTAAACTCCAGTTGCCAACCGGAAGGTAGACGTTGCAGATTGTCAATTTACGGGGTGACAATACCTGGCATGCTACTGCCTGTAACCTTGTTCTGATGGTGCATTCTTTCAAAGGGACACTAGATTCAAGGATAATTGCAGCGCCATCATTGGTAGGACCAACACGTTCAACGTCTTTGCGGAAGATGTTATATCCCCGCAGGTTAAAAGAATCAAGAGGTTTTAAGGGACTCTCTTTGATGCAGACTACTCTGGGGTAATGTTCAGCTATTAAAAGTTTAAGATCAGTTAGGTGGTTGACGATTCCATTACAATTCCATTGGTTGATAAATGATTTTTACATAAATAATGAATAGAAAATAGAAAAAAGAAAAAAGTCAGAACGGAAATGCAGACCTTTGAGGAAAACCCAAAAAGTGTTAAGTTTTCGGGTTCCTTGGATTTCCCTTAGGCCACTCACGCCTATCTTTGGGCTTTCGAGCGTTTTTAATAGCCTCATTATCTTTCGACATAACGGTTGATTTTGAGTCGGATGGAGATATATTTTTATACTGTCCTGATAGAACAGCAGCAGGCGATGGCATGACACTTAGATTAGGCATTGTGGTTGGGAGTTTGGATGTACCTGACAGAACAGATACTGGTACTGCTGGTGGTGACAGTTTTGCAGCAATAAATAGTATGAGAAGATAAAACTTTGCTCATAATGGCGCCTAGGTTTGTAGTGATCGCGTTTATTTATCATGTTTTTGATTTCAGTGATAAGCGAAGCAATATCGTTAACGGATAGCGCTGGTAATGCTGGCCTAGCAGCTCAACCCTGAGACTGGGGAGTTCTGCCGCATAAAAGTTCTCGCTTCCGGGTAGCTGCTGTTGTTCAAGGTCTTGTATTTAATGATAGCATACTCTTCTTTACATTTAGAGATGTTTCTCGACAGATCGAGATGACCTTCACCATAATTCACGCATTTAACGGGATCTGAACATCGTTCTTCTTCGTGTGGTGACTTTCCGCAGATACAAATTTTTTCGTCTTTGCAGGTTTAAGAACTGTGACCGAAAATTGAAACACCGCATGAGATTTGGGATATATGGCCTGACAGGCAAGCTGTACATTGCCACACGTATGTTTTCTGGCAACTTATGAAGAGAAAATGAGACAATTGTGGACGCAGTAAGTTCCACTACGCCACTGACTTTTCGTGTAATCCACCTGACCTCGGATACACCTTGCACATTCAATGCTGAACAAAGCTCATCGGTTGTACAATTTCATAAATCCCGACAAGTTATTATACCCTTGACGGTATTAAGAGTTGCGTGAGACGGAACGTCTACAGAAAAATCGCAGAAAGTTGTTAATTGAAGATACCGAGTTGCTGGTTTCACCAACTTCGTCTCGACCAACAAGCCATCTTTAATTTTTTTGACAGACTGGACTTCACCAACAATGCCATACAAATAAATGCTGATTAGAAAAGGGCTGACCTTGAAAAAATCAGTACCGTCCTTTTATTTTTGATGACCAGAAACCGGGGTGTTTGATCCACCGTCAACTGACTCTTCAGTTTCTGCTTCATTAGCAGGGTAACAGGTAATAGAAAGTAAATTAAAATGAAAAGCAGACCTGAATATAAGAGAACGTAGCCTAAACTACGAAAAAAGAACAATATTTGATCCATTTGAACGAAAAAGCGAACGAATTCCGTCGAAAAACAACCTAAGCACCACCATACAAAACGAAATAAACACAATATCACATGAAAAACCCTAAGTTTTGACACGAATTTTGTTTGTTTACAATTGAAATATATTCGCACAGTGCTCACGTAAGGAACGTCTGATCACTCTGGCATCTAGTACACGACAGATTACCGCTTGTACAGATGAAAGTGAAATATAGTATATGTAAAACAAAACCGGATTTTATATAACAACAGAACTTAAGAGGCGAAATATATTATTAATAACTAATAAAAATTATTTAAATGGATCAATTGAGATGAAAAAAGAAATACATCAGATTTAACTTAAATAAAGCATAAAGAAATATATATATATATATATATATATATATATATATATATATATATATATATATATATATATATACATATATATATAAATAAATATATATATATATATATATATATATATATATATATATATATATATATATATATATATTGAACTTACTTGTACTTTTATTTCAACGTCGTCCTCCAAACTTTGTGAAGTGGTTTGAAAACGACCTAAAATCGCCCGTCCGTCTGTATCTGAACTATGTATGAAAATAACTTTCATATAGTTAAAATGTTTGAGTAAATCAACCCACACGTCAGCTTGATGAGAATATGGAGGAACCGTACGCAAGAATGAAACGTGAATGTTCTGAAAAAAGATTGTTCTATGAATAAACCAAGAATCCGCTGAATAGATTGGTCTTCACCTTCTACATTTAGTTCATTCTTTTCAAACCGTACTATAACAACTTACTTACATACATACCAACAAACCGTACTATAACAACTTACTTACATACATACCAACACGCCCAATCTCATCAAATAGGGTAGCAGAAAATATTTCTTATTTAATGGAACTGCGTACCCTTTAGTTATTGAATAGAAGGTTTATAAGTTAATATTTGATCATGAAAAATATCGATCTCTTGATTCTAACGGCAACATACAATTTGAACTTACCTTAATCGATGCCGACTATTTATGGAATGACGTACGTCTGTGTGTCTGTGTGTGCGTGTGCGCTCTACAGTTTGAACGGCTGAATGTAAAATTATGAAACTTTAGATTTATATATACCTGGCATGCGCTCCTGCTATTTTTGAAAAAGCATTAAGCCGTAAGAGATTGTTTGCTTTAGTTTAGTTTTTGCGATTTCTTCAATTACGCCAAATTGGTTGCAGTAACAGAAAAATTATTCGAATTAAAATATATCGTATAGCTTTTGTTTGAATATATTTTTCAAGAAGAGTATTGGTTTCAAAATTTATTTGAAATTAATTATTATAATTATTTTCACATAAATCGTATCATCTGCACCACAAACACAGATGTTATTTCAAAATATTAATATATGATATGTAGGTGGTCATCTCGGTGTTGGTCTGCATTTTCGTTTCATGGGAGACGGTATATGCGCGCTAGAGACGATTTATTAACACTTTGCCGTTGATGCCAACGTCAAATATTTTGTCTCCGCGTTTTACAACGTCCGACGGTCCATCATACGTTGGTTATAGGAGACATCATATCGCGTCATGACTGGTATAGACGGTCGGTACAGTGTCGAGATCTCTAAAGACGAGTAGCCGGTGGTAGTTTCCAGGCTCGGATTTCGTCACGTAACTGTTGTCCATAGTCCCTTGTGAGTTTTGTAGGCTGCGAGTCAAAACATTCACCCGGGAATCGTACCATGGAACCGTAAACTAGTTCTGCTACAGATGAACCCCCTTGTACGACGCTCTGATGCCTAGTAGGATAATTGGAATGATATTGACCAATGCTTCTGTTTAATGACGCTTTATGACCGCCTTAAACTGACGCTAGAACCGCTCCACCATGACATGAGAAGCCGGAAAAAAAGCTGTAGCGCGAAGGTGGATGGTGTTCATGAATTGGAATCGATGAATAACCGGGATTCGAATTGGGGTCCTTGGTCGGAGATATTTATTTGCGGCACGCCAAGCCTAGCTATCCAATGCTCAATAAAGGCTTGTGCTACTGTAGTAGTGTGGATATCGGGAAGTGGAATCGCCCTTGGCCATCTGGTCCGGCGATCAACACATGTATTAAGATGACCATGATGAAATTACTAGTGGCTCTACGATATCAAAGGGACCAAGATCGAATCGTCCGGTGTTTTCTTTTCAAATTAGCACCATTTTTATGTATTCTTTCCTGAAGATGTGTTCAAAAATTCTGCATAACTCTCTCTAACATAGCCTGGTCTATCGAATTAATTTCCTGGGTAATGCTATCCTTTAAGTCCTGTTGAGTGCGGGGTTTGTTAACATACACCATAGACTTTACATATCCCCATGTTAAAAAATCTGGGATTGTGATGATTTTTCTGGCCGTTTTTAATGCTATTTCGCATCACCTGAAGTGTAAAATGTGCAATTCAGCCATAAATTTTCATGAAAGAAGTCCTTGCGGCTTAGCTTTCACAATCGTTATCGTTTGCCCAAATTGCCCAGACGTTTCAATTCCAAGCAGTAAAAATGCATCAAAAATTAACCGTAGCATATTTCTAGCAATACGACTACAAAGCTAAATGGAATGATTAAGTTTTGTGCAGTCATGGAATTACCACGACCGATATTTCTGTCTTTTTACGTCCATTTAGTGAATATCCTCTGGATTGCTACAGCATTAGTACGAGACGCTAGTATGTAGAAGGCAGCGCGAGAGGAGAAAAATATAAGTGAAGCTGATCGACATTTGAAAGGAATAATTGTTTCATTAATTGCATGGTTAACGGGAAATGTCATTGATGTTGCAAAAAAAAATCAAAATACTATAAGCCTTTTGAGCACTGGGGGCTTATTCTGTGCCACTTTGCCATATGGCAACCTATCAACTGTTGCAAAGTTAATGGTGCCAACAAGCGTGCGTTTTAAAAACAAAGCTATATGACGTTATCATTATCGCTCGGCGATAGGCAAAGTATAAATTCCGTACGATTATCATCGATTTGTTTGTTGCATATGACCACCAAGAGCATGAAATATTTATCTACTTCCGTAACTACGAATTACCATACAAAATCGCGCTGTAATCCTAAATTTAGTTTTAATAGAATAGTCCCGTAAGTAGCGATTGTGCTATTGTTTGCAGCGTACAATACGTTAACACAATTAATTGGATGACCATGTGCTTTGGTGCGGGTGAATACGCAGGGATCTTTTCCAGTTTCAACGAGGAACGAAATTCGTGTAAATTTGTCGGTTAAATAGAGGTAGCGAGGGGTAGGGCCATTGCTGTTTACCTCATTCAAGGTCGAGCATTGTTGTTTACAGCAACAGAGAAAGCTACATCGTGTAGCCATATTTCCAATGCGCTGGTGTTAGCAGCGCTCGTCTTTTGTGGTACGGTCACAATTACGCAAATACTCACGACGCCGCGACTGCGTACTTTAGTAGAGAAGATTGACTGGTTCTGATCCACTCAAGGGTCACACTTCTGATCAGTCGTGATGTCACGAGATCAAATAAGATAAGATATCACCTGATTAGATAAGATAACACCTGATAACATAAGATAAGACAAGACCAAGAAAAATTACAAGGCTAGATGGTGGCCTTCAATTGGCGGCAAAATCAAACTTAATAAATAGAACACTATAAATAATGAAGGCGCTCACTAAATACGTCTTCTACACAAAAATTGGCAAGCCCTCTTAATTATTTACATACGATGGTTAGAATACCAACTGGAAACAAGATTGCCAACCGGATATTTAAAACTCGCCACCCTTTTCGGCATTGACCATTGTTTTTGTCGAGCAGAGATATCGTGTTTGCACCAGTACTTATGTGTAGCTGCCTTTTGTGTCAGACAAAAATGTATCTTTACATCCGACTTTATTTTATGGACCTGTGTTATTGTCCTACTGATTAATGAGATATCGTGTATGAACATGTCCTTTTGTGCAACTGCCTTCGGCGTCAGACAAAACAAAAATATCCTACTAATTAATGAGATATCAGAACTTTAACTAAGAAGAAAACTTCCAAAATTTTTTCAACATTTATGACGATTTGATAGAATTGCTGGAACCTGCTGGTGTTTCTGATACTAAACCGGAATAGAACAATGAATATTATCTGAATTTTTTCAAAATTTGCAAAGTTTTAAATGACTTGTCGACGATGAATGATTCTGCTGCTACTGCTGATACCACCAACACTCAGATTGGAAACGGTTTGAATCGCTTCACCGTCATTTGCGATGAGGAAAGAGGAGTAAAATTATTCTATATACTGGGACGTCGATTAACCATCGCAATGATAGATCCTCCGGCGGCTATTAATCAAGTTGCATGGTTTAAAGACAGTATGATAGATCTTATTGATAACGTAACCGAGTCCATACCACCAGAGGATTTGGTAGGCGTGATTTTTCATACTCCAAGATAGGAGTCTGGACCAGCTTTGCTAAGTTTTCTACGTGTTTACCAGATACATTTAGACATGGTTTGGGATACCTTTTCTAGAATACTGCAGAGCAACGCTGAAGTATTTTCAGATGGAGATTTTATTGTAGAAGTAACGAGAGTATCTATGCTTGTGGGCAGAGGGAAACCAAGATTACCCAGACACGGTTACACATTTTCAGAACTATGCAAACGCAAACATGGTATTGTAGAAATACAGAACGAGGACAATAATTGTTTACCACGAGCCCTAATTGTTGCAGAAGCATGGATCACAAAAAATCCAAGCTTTTGTGATAACACTGCGGATCGTCGTGACGTTCAGGGTATCATGGCTCGTGAGCTGCTTATCAAGGCGCGAGTTAATATTCCGATGTACGGAGGAGGTATTCCTGAAATTGAAGAATTTCAGCGGTATTTTCAGGAATACAATATTGTTGTGTACGAGTATCGTGGTTACGGTTCATTATTATACGAAGGAGCTCATGGAAAAAACCTTCCGCGACTTAAGCTTCTTCACAGCGACAATCATTTCTCTACGATTAAAAGTTTGACAGCAGCATTTTCGACAAACTATTTGTGCGAAACATATCTTAAACCGTACCATCAACGAGGCCGTCATCGTTGCATCAACATCTGTCCACATTGCTTCTATTCTCCGGCATGCATGGGACCATCTATTTTGTGTAAAAAATGCAATAGAAGTTTTATGGGTGAACTGTGCTATGACAAACCCAGTACATTGCTTTGTGTTCGTGTGCACGCGTGCAGAAAATTTTTGAATTTTTACAAGAAGAGCAGGATTCATGTTTGTGGTGAAACTTTTTGCTCACTGTGTCAATGCTACAAAGCTGCAAATCATAAATGCTTTATCAAATAGATAAAGAAGATTTTGAGACGCGTCAAGATATAGATGTCAGGAAGGACAAGGAACATGAAGTGAACTTGTGCGTCGTTCCAGGTATGTTCTACCTGCAGCAATGTTGATGATTTGACTGTTTTATGTAGTATATGCGAGTTGCGACAACATATTTTCAAAGACAACGCATTGACGCGTTTTGTTGAATATGCACTGCTACCGCGCACTTATTTTTCATCGGTAATATGTATTGCACACAATGCGAAAAGTTTCGATGCTCAGTTTATACTGAAACATTTAACAGAAATTATGAATATGAAACCTAAATTAATACTAAATGGCTCAAAAATTTTATTAATGGAAATAAACTATTTAATTCAATTTATGAACTCAATAATCTATCTGCCCATGTCGTTAGCATCGTTAAGTACAGCAATGGATTTACCGCATTCTGTGAAAAAGGGTATTTTCCGCATTTATTTAATAAATTGGAAAACCAATTCTATTCCGGACCTATTTTGGCTGTAACATATTACGGTGTCCATAGTATGAAATATGATACTAGTACTTGTTTTCTAAGTTGCACGCAAAACAACTGGAAGAAAATTATATATTTTTGCATGCATAGAAAAATTATTGAATACTGTAACTCTCATGTGGATATACTTCGTCGGGCGTGTGAAAATTTTCGCAAATTTTTGAATTAAGACTGTAAAGTGTGTCCTTTCAGTGAAACCGTAACAATCACTTCAGCATGTAATCGTTTGTTTCGGAGATAATACCTTAAAATGGATACTATCGGTATAATACCGCGGAACGGTTACAGGGTTGGCAAAAATCAAATGTTACAATGGTTGAATAGTGAAGATATTACACGAGGCATCCATTTAGAGCACGTAGGCCATTGTCGAGAAACGATACTCGAACCAGGCCTAAAAGTTGATGGCTATTATGCACCGAGAAAACTGGTTTTCGAGTTTATGGGCTGTTTTTGGCACGGGTGTGACTTATGCTACCGTACAGATCGAGACCAAAGTCTATAAAGCAATACGCAAGAAACATTAAACCATGAAAAGGTGCTTAGGATGCGTAATCGCGGATACACTGTTGAAGCTATTTGGGAGTGTGAGTTTAAACGAATGCTTCAAAGAGATTAAGATCTCCAATTTGTTTTAGAAAGGCACGCGCTTATATATAATTTGCCGTCAAAGCCGAGTGACGCGTTCCTTGGCGGGCGTACAGGAAACGTTTCTGTGTACAATAAAACGAAAGGCGTGCAAAAAATTAAATTCGTTGACGTGTGTTCACTCTATCTATTTGTTTGTTAGTCGGTTCCGAATGCCAGCAAGTGTTGGGCTCTGATAATAACATTCACTGAGTTGAGGGTCTAATAGTAAGTGTAGTTCTTCCACCATCTGACTTGTTTCACCCTGTGCTACCGCGAAAGTTTTATAACAAGCTTATGTTTGCGTTGTGTCGTACTTGTTGCGATGAGCTGAATAAGAATTACTGTACACTAGGGTAGACCAAAACTGCCTAAAATATTTGTTTACCAATAATCGCTTGGCCTATATATGGAATAGTTGCATCTTTAAGTAGTGAATTACTGTACAAAAAATTGGTTTGCTGAGACTTCATCTTTTGGGTGCCAATTTGACATCTAAATTTAAAAAAAAAGTAAAAAAAAATTATGCAGCTCTTCGCTTAATTTCATAATAAATAACCAGAACACTTGCTTCCTGAATGAAAATAACCCAGAACTCACCGCGTGGAGGTGGCTACAAGTTGATTTCCACCACCCACCCATCCTCTTAATCAGTATCTTTATATTCAGTAGTCTTTAAAAACTTGGTGATATTGACCTTTTGTCGCGAATTTTGGTAGGTATATTCTGGAGGCATTTCTAGACCTAATAAATACGTTTTTTGCTTCATAGCCACATACTGCCGATGCAGCTTCTGTAACTAATTTTACACAGCGTTCCATGGCTTGGGAATGACACGGAAATTTTTAAATATGAATTTCAGCAGAAGCGTCAGAGATCATTTCTTGAAGATCACTGTTCAAAATTTTTAATGTCTCTGGGCTCTGTAACTGTTATTGACTGCAAGTTAAGTAGATCAAAGTAGTCATTTGCATTAAAATTAAAATTGGGAATAGCAAATTTGTTATCATTTTGTTTTGCATGTCTGCATTTTAATATCCTCCGAAGACCTAATTTTCAAAAATGCTTCCTTTCGTCAGCGAGCATTGCCAATAACAAATTTTCAGGGTGACCGTAGTTACCATTTCTTCGCAGTACTGGATCTACTACCTTCTTGAGGGGGGAAATACAAGTAACTACCTGAAAACTCGAAGTTTTTTGGGAATATGCAACAACATACACATTTCGGAATTCTTTTATTGCATTCACTAAATTTTCAACTTTACTCACGATTTTTTTCAAATATGCCCGACGCTTGTGTGAGCTTGACGCTACGCCGAAAGGGGGTCGCGTTAGGCGTGCGGACCCATCTGGCGGGAACTCTGGGGACCCGAAACATAAATATTTTTTATTTTTATTAGATAAACCTTATTCTCAGATGTACTCTGTTCGATATAAACCTCCAAAACCAAAAAAAAAAAACCGATATTTCATAAAAAAAACATAATCTGAAAAAAGATGAACTTTTCATCTTTTTTTTCGAATTTAAGCATCCTCAAATAGTATTTCATGCTTATATTTTCATGATTTTATTGGTTCATATAGAATAAAATTTAAAGACCGTTCAATCGCGCTAAGTTACAAGTCATTTAAATGAAAACTTTTTGAGTTATTTTTTCCGCCAGTTTGAAAAATACCGTTTCGAAAAAAACGCTTTTAAAGTTTATGTCTGGTAAAAGTGTAATTTTTGGAAACCTTTGGTTGATTTAAGCCAATCGGCGATTTCGAGGCCAAACAAGGTTCCTTCTTCTTGCGCATGGAAATCGATGAGTTCAGCCTGAGCCTGTTTTCTAGCAGTTCTGGCCTCTTTGCTGCAACTCCACGATCGGCGCTAATTATATTTCATAGAATAAATATTAAATGTCAAACTTCAAATTATTTAGGTTTTTTTGGTTTTCAGTAATTTTCAACAATTGACAGGCATAGTTGATACGATTTATGTGAAAATAATTAAAATAAAAATCAATTTTAAAAGTTCCGGTACCTTAATTGAAAAAAGTTTCAAATAATGGTTATTCAAAATGCTTATATCTATAATTTTAATTTCATCAATTTTATTTGAGTAATTGCAAAAAAATAACAAGAGTTAACATGCACTTCCGGTTTGAATATTGTTTTCAAAAATAAGAGGTTTTCTCTCTAGAAATATTCAAATCTTAAGTTTGAAGTTACATAATTTTACCAGACAGACAGCCACACGCACACACACAAACACACACACACACACAGACGGATGTCATTCCAAAAATTGTCGGAATCAGTACATTGAAGGTCAAAACGTATATTTCCGTTAAAATCTCGAGATCGAAATTTTTCATGATTACTTGTACTGCATATAAGAAAGTAAAAATGGTTATACTTCGGTAACTACATTTCCGATCACCTAGATATTTTACGGTATAAATCTTCAATGTATAGGCAATTGATGTATGTAATAAAAAATAGATTAAAAATAAAATTTAGTTGTATTTCGCCCCTTAAGCTCTTCAGGCAAAAATCTACGTTTCTTTATAATGCCAAAAAAAATGATAACTACCGTGTCAGCATAACGGTCGGACCTTAAGTTCAAACAGAGTTGGTGCGTAGACTTTCATTACGTATTCTTTAATTATATTTATATTGTTTGCAGGATTTTCGGTACTAACGTACAATCTCAAGATTCTGTTGGAAGTTGTTAACCATCTTGAGTGTGCCATTTTGCCTTGTTCTAATTGTGTTAGACTTTGCGAATTTGTTCCCTTGGAAATTGCAATGCAGATGTCATAGAGATATGTTTGAACTGTACTTAGCTCGGTAAGATCAATATCAGAAAAATTAACATCTATTTTTATAAACTTCACAACCGGATGTTTTTGGCAGTTTTCTAATTTTTTCCCAATTTCTTCGCAATAACCTTTTGGTCCAGTAGTTTTTCCATCTAAATACTGCAATAGATGTCGTAATGGCAGTTCATTAGTGTGCATTAAACACACGAACCACTGCAGAGAACGCGCCAAGGAAATTTCAAGTTGCCGAATTATTCCATTTTTATAACCTGTATTTACCGCTGTCCCGTCGCATCCAATTGCTTGCACCTCGGAAATATCTATTTCTTTTCCAGATATTCCAATAAGCTTGTTTTAATATTTTGAGTACTTCCAGATGACGGAGTTATGCGACCGAGATAAACCGAACCCGGATCTGCAACTAATACTATATGTTCTTCTGTGATTGTCTTTCTTGAAAGAGTATCTCCTTCCTTTACTTGAATCAAGGTTTTATCTTTTCTCCCATCAAAATATATTCCATAGATACAGGTTATTTCTTCTTCATGCTTCTTTTTTAAATTCTTGCGAGTCTTAACTCTGTCTCTCCTAATTATACTGTGGTCTATAATTTTGGAAGATTCTGCCGCTGTTATGATTCATATCTTTTAGGACTGCATTTACAAAAATTGCAATGGATCCGTCTGAGACTCCTGTTTGATCACAAGCCTGTGCCAAAGAAGAAAGTTTGGTTCTCATCTGAGAAGTAGAAGGCGCGCTTAAGATTTAAACATCTTTTGGAATTAGAAGGTAGATACTGTCGTTGGACGAAGCACTGGGGCCCCTAGGGCAATCTTTCCATGCACTTCATGTTACTTGACAAATGACATCGTCTTTTTTGGATATTTGCTTCGTTTTCCGGTCAGCATTCTTTTTACGTTCTAATCTTTTTTCAAGGATTTTAGTTGTCTTTATATCAATTTTGCCAATAACCATTTTTTTTAAAGTACTCTGGTCTGTTAAAATGCTCCCTTCATTTTGTGGGACTTAATTTTGCTGGAACACTTCAAAAAATCTTTAAATTTACACAATGATATATCAAATAATAGTTTTTCACCAATTTCTCTAAAACGAATAACTTTGTGTGACATATTTAATTTGCCATCCTTATTTATAGGCTTTTTAATAACGCAATATTTCTTGTGATACGCTTTTATTTGGTGTAAAATTTGTCAGTCAGATACTACAGAAATAGAACTTTTTTCCGACAAAACGTTTGAGTCGTTTATCGACGACAAACACACATTAACCAAACTCGGATCTTGTTTATTTAAATTTAAAAGTTCTTGTCTTAAAAACAAATTATGTCTAATGATGTCGGCATAGGTTGGAAGCATATTGCCTTTAAACGTTTTTGGTTCACCTAACACCGACCAGAACGAGTCTGAACGCGTTTGAGCTATATTTTCTTATATATGTAATATAAAAATAAACTTATTCACGATAGAGAAACAACGCTACCGAAACACCTGCAGTGCAACACTGATAAAGTGAAGCACCTTGCCCTGCAACAAGCCTTTGCGCTTGTTGCCAAGGCTTGACTCTAGACGATTATTTCCGTAGTCTATGGTAAATTTGTATTAAAATTAATATAGTTAGAGCTCAAATCAACCTAAATATTATTTGCCTTTACTTAAAAAACTATACAAGTTCATTGGCTATTTATAGTACAAAGCTAAAAAACAAGCTCGTTTTGGCACCCAAAGGACCAATACGATTTAAATGAGATTTTGCACAGTAATTACATTTAATCAAAGGCAACTATTCCGCATATAGGCTACAGGAAATTCAAAAATATTTATTTTCGCTCCACCCTACTGTACACACACCATTAGTAAGAGAAAATTTATGGTGACATGGGTGGCGGATGAAATACGTCGCCCCGCCGAGCTAGGTTATAAAATACTCGAAGTATATGAAATGTGGCAGTATGAAAACATCGTATACGTTAAAGTTCAAAAGACCGGGTTTTATTTGTCGAATATATAAACAAATTTTTAAAAATGAAACAAGAAGCAATGGGATGAACTCGAGAGTGCACGGATGATGAAAGAAAAGAAAAACACATGGCCGAGTATTTGGAGAAGAAAATTTACTGGAGCCTGCAAAGATTGCAACCAACACGGAAAAATGATCACTGGCCCAATTGAGGCTAAACTCTTTCTAGGGTATGTATTTTCATTATTCTGTATCAACGTATCACAAAATAAAAACAAATTTCACACGCACAGGTATATTCGCTCAAGCACGGAACAGACCACAAAAAACCAATCTATCTTCAGCCAAAGAATTGTACGGTCTGTTGGAGTGCCCGTCCATCACCGTAAATCAACTTATCCCAGCGGGGAAAAAAAGGTTTAATGTAACTGTGAACGTCAAACCGAAGCCTCCGACCAGTTGCGTACCGTAAATGTTGAAATTGCGGCATATATCACAGCACAAGCCCATTTGTGTTTACACAACATTTTACAGTCAATAAGAGACAGAGTGTTGTATTATGACACGGACTTGGGGATTTATAGTCACTCGTCTGGCTAATTAAATACTCCGACAGGTAATTTTCTGGGTAATCTTACGGACGAACTTACCTGTTACGGTCCAGAAAGTTTCATCACCAAATTCGTATGCAGCGCTCCAAAAAGCTACGCGTATAAAGTATTTAGAACGGCGAAAAAAGAAACCAGCCTAATATGTAAAGTAAAAGGCTACATCTAGAACTACAAAAATTCTAAAGCGTTGAATTTTGACTGTTTGAAAAACATCATTCAACGAGAAACTGACGAAGTGGTCTGCCCGGTAATTACCTCCGACAACATCAGGATTACGATGAATCATACTGTTGTTACACGGGCAGAAAATAAAGTGTTCAACATAAACTTCATGAAACGTAGACTAGTGGATAATTTTAAATCTATACCTTATGGATATAAGAGGCGTAGGTAAGCGTGTGTGCGTGTGTGCGTGTGTGCGTATGTGCGTATGTGCATATGTGTCTATGTGCGTATGTACATGTGTGAATACTGTACAATTTCATTTATTTTAATTAGTTTATAGCTTTTGGTGTTATTGCTTCTGCTGCTGCTGTTATATATGTATATAAAGGCATGTATTTTTAAATATAACTTATTGTTGAAACTTCTTTATATCATTATGGATCCAAAGTTCCAGCATCCCTTTTCCGCTATTTTAGCGGGTCCATTGGGGTGTGGAAAAAGTTATTTTGTTGTTAATTTTCTCAAGCATATAGAAAATATGTGTGGTACAGTGTTTTCTCAAGTAACTTGGCACTACGGAACATTTCAGAAATTATACGAGCGTATTCAGAATGTTAAGTTCATCGCAAGACTTCCCGACATGAATAACTATGATGAAAATAATCCTCAACTAATCATACTCGATGATTTAATGCATGAAAATAATTCTCAAATTGTAGACCTCTTCACAAAAGGTTCACATCATAAAAATTTGTCGGTATTTTTACTGACGTAAAATCTGTATCATCAAGGTATAGGGCAGAGGGATATATCGCTTGACGCAAACTATATTGTTTATTTTAAAAATCCACAAGGCTCAAATTCAATATTTGGCGCTTCAGGTGTGTCCTGATAACTCAAAATATATTCAAGACGCGTATAATGACGCAACAACAGAAACGCATAGATATTTACTATTTGATTTAAAACAATCCGCACCAGATTGGTGCCGTTTTAAGATAATGTCACGCGACAACCAGTTATTCATTTATCTACCGGCCAAATAGTATAAATACAGTGATGAAAATTACCAGCGATTATCCTGTAAAATGACTGAAACAGTAATCAACCACGCGGATTATTTGTGTTCTCTGCATAAACTCAAACGAAATCATCGTGTTTCTCTATTGAAAAGCGCGAATAGTAAAGAAATTCATTGATCGTGCAAGTGTGCGTATAATATTTTAAACGGACAAGTTCCTGTAAATAAAAATCAACGAGCACGTCTATTTCGTCACAAGCAAACATTACGTAAACTTGTGCAAAAAGGTGCTGGCTGGAAGAACAGAAAACGAATTTTAATTAAAACTGGTGGAGCGCTATCGCCTTTATTACTTGCACTTCTTAGTACAGGGGTGCTACGCATTTTATTTAAATATAACAAATTTATTCGTTAATATGGAGCATGCAAAAAAATGGTTCTTATATCCTCGGAATCACTGCACCGCCTGCGACAAAGTTCTTTTAATAACGGCTCTGATATAACTACAAATCTTGACAGAGATATGAAGAAATTGATGGCTTCAGAAAAATGATCTGATCTTGAGAAAAGGTCATTTTACCGGGAGACTCTGCACAGATATTTACACTTTATGAATCAATTACGTGAATCTATGGCCGTTCCAATTACGGAATTAAAAAATGAAGACCAACAACAGCAGCAGGAGCAGCTTCAAGAACCGTATAATACAAAATATATTTTAAGTATGTTACCGAAAAATACCATAATAATGAGGCACGATTGCTTCAAAGAGTGATAGTTCTCGGAACCGGTATAACGTGGGATAATAAAGGGATAGTTAAAATAAACGGTACTATTATCCCAGATTCAAATATTACAGATTTGATAGACGATAACATGCGGTCTAGAAAAAATCTTAATGCAACCGGGTGGTCCACCTTCGCCATTGCATTGAAGAAAATTAACGTTCCCGGAGAATTAATCGGCAATCCGAATAGCAGGTGGTCTATGTACAGGACGCCCGAATTAAGACGAATAAAATCAGAGGGAAGGAAATCAGAGCACAGTTCTGATACGGCCTATGAATAGTATGGTGGTCATATATCGTGGAACATAACGATGAATAGCCGCTTAGCTAGTATTTAATACGATCCGTCAAATGCAGCGGGTTTCTTGGGTGTCAGTAATCTCATGAATGCGGCATAAAAAAAGTTTAGTTCCGAGAAAATTAAAAACTGGTTATCTTTACAGGATGCCTATACATTACACAAACCTTTACGAAAACATTTTCCAAGAAATAAATATAAAGTTTCAAATATACACGATCTATACCAGGAAAATATGAATGATATAAGAAGTCTTAATAAACAAAATGACGGAATGAATCATATTTTAGCCGTAATTGAAGTTTTTAGTCATTATGCTTGGACAGTAGCAATACCTGATAAAAAACCAGCCACTATAATCAAAGTATTTAAGAAAATATTTAACCAAAGCAATTGCAAACCACAATACATACAGACAGATAAAAGTTCTGAATTTATATCGAAATCGGTGAAAATTTTCTTTCGTGAAAACGGTGTACGATATTATGCCACACAAAATCCTGATGTGAATGCATGCCTTGTTGAATGGTCGAATGGATTTTTAAAGACAAGAATGTATTGTTATTTCTCGCATAATAATACGTACCGTTATGTTGACTTATTAGCTAGTCGTACTACGGCATACAACAACACAAAGCATTCGGTAATAAAAATGGCGCCTAAAGTCGTACATGAAGGGAATATATTACAAGTATGGAGAAGTATGGAAATGATATAAAAAATGAAAATGTATAACTAAAATTTATACCCGGTCAATTTATTTGAATTTGCAAAACCAATGAAAAGTTTGAAAAAGGTTATCAGATTAATTGGTTAAAGGAAATTTTTAAAATTACTCTATAAATAAAACGAGTGCCTCTTTTTTATGGAATATTAGATTTAAATAATGAAATCATTTAGGGTAAAATTTATGAAACGGAATTGCAAAGGGTTACGATTAAACCGAAAAGAACCTCGTTAAAAATAGATAAAATAGTAGAAACTCGGGGCATAGATGTCAGAAAGCAAGTGAAATGGAAAGGATATAGTGATAAATTTTACTCTTGGATATTAGCTTTCGAATTATAGAAAATATGAAGGATTTCTATTTAACGCTACTAAGTAATAGTTCTATGAACTATTTCCCAGAAAACAAAACATCTTATTTTGACACTTTATTACGAAAAAATTTCAAGCTAAGTGGGAATGAGTGGGAACCTGCTGTATCAGTGCAATATCCATCGACTTTCTCTACCGTTAGCGAAGGTTCGAATAACGTATTTGTGTCAAAACCTAAAAGAGAAAATTAAAAAAAAAACACCGCCGGGCACTGTTAATGATTTTGAAAATAAAAAGAAATAACTCTACCAACGGCCACTGTTAATGCAGAGGTATATGTAGAAATTATAGAGATGGCTAGAATACCCGTTGGAAATTATGTAGCGGTTTTTGATATCTTGAAGAAGTTAAATGAAAGTGATAATCTTCGGAGAAATGAAATACAATTCTCGCTTAATTTGAACTGGAAAAGAATTGAAGCCTCATACACCGTCGAGAAATTTCATTCTATTAAACTTTCGCCAAGATTAATGCAGCAGTATGGATATGGACTTGTCTGATGATATTTCTAGCGAATCAATTGCAAAAAACCCTTACAATATTTTATCGTGAATACCTTCTCAACTTTTCATTTACTGTGATTTGATTGAACCGCAGTTTGTAAGCGATGTCGTGGCTCCGTTAATAAGAATCGTTAGCGTAGATATTCAAAATGATGTATATGGAGGAAATAAATCGGTTATTTATACCCAAACACACATTGTTCCTATCTTGAGAACAGAGTTTGATCGGATTGAAATTGATATAATGACAGACATGGGTAGTGCTGCATCATTTGAAACATGTACACTGTGTGTGATACTTCACTTCCGACGACGTAAATAACATACAAAAAATGAGTGGCTGCCCATATCAAAATTATTAAAATCGAGAAGCAGGTTCTGGTATAAGAACAGTTGTATTCAAAGGGGCTGCTTTCCAGAGAGGACACGGGCTGGTAAGTTACTTCACTGGTTTATTCAGACGAATTATGGCGTTGATAAAAAGAGGGGTGGAAGCTGTTGGACGGGAGGCAGTCAGTACTGGAATAGATTTTCTCGGAGATATAAATGAAAATCGTCCGGTTAAAGAAGCGTTCCAGAATCGTTTAACCGAAGCAAAGAGTAACTTGAAACGCAAAGCTGTAGAAAAGGTGGATACACTTCCTTCCGGTGCGGAACGTATAAAGAAGCGAATGAAAAAAAAAACGTCTTCATTCGCGACCATCACTCGGTTGTGTTAAGACTAAATATAAAGTTCACGATATTTTTAATTAAAAATGACTGTTTTACATACTCAGTCTTGTGAATGTGTCAAGTCTGAAATGGACGTCTTCGCATTGCCTCCGACGCAAACCAGCATAGAATTCGGACAAAAGATAAACTATAAACCTTTGTCGTCTCTTACCGACGATTCACCCATAGAATGCGTTATACCTGGCCATGGTGATCACTACATAGATTTGTCACAAACAATGTGGTATCTAAACGCGAAAATAGTGAAAAATGAACATGAATATCTAACAGACACCGATATCGTGTCACCCGCGAATAATAGGATGCATTCCTTATTCAGTCAGGTGGATGTATATCGCAATCAAAATCTTGTATCACCGTATGCGTATGCATAAAGTTCATATATAGAAACTTTACTCAATTATGGTCAAGAAGCTAAAAAATCACATCTTACATCGAGTTTATGGTATATTGATTGTGCTGCAAAAGTGGATGATATAGCGCATCATAAAGGATTTGAAAAACGTAAACAATTTGCTGCGAAACGAAAAAATATTGATATGTTGGGACATTAACATATTGATTTATTTATTCAAGAAATGTATCTAATCAATGGCGTGGAAATGAGAGTTAGACCCGTACGTTCAAGAGATAGTTTTAATCTTATTTCCGACACGGCCAATTATAAGGTTCAAATAAATGAAGTAACACTTTTGGTGCGGCGTATGAATATAAACCCTAGCGTATTACTAGCCCATAATTAAACGATCGTGATTACGACAGCTACATATCCGATTACGTGTGCTTATTGCAAGGCTATTACTATCCCGTCCGGAGTTCAAAAAAAATCTCTGGATAACATATTTCTTGGTCAGTTACGAAAGATAAATTTTCGGTTTTGTGTCTAATTCCACATACAACGGCGAAAACAGATAAAACTCCTTCATTTATCAACATTACAATACAGACATTCTATCGATATGTGTAAATAGACAGCAGATTCTTTTTAAACCATTACAACCGAATTTTAAAAATAGATAAACATACCAACAAATGTATAGCACTGTTTTCTCCGTCACCGCCATTCATTTCTCTAACGAGGGCAATTCGATAACCAGAGGAGAATATCCTGATGGATTCTGTCTAGCCGCATTCGATTTAATACCGGACATCTCTGCTTACACAATGTAACATTGGAACTTAACGCGACACATTAAATTTGTGAACTTATCAATAATGTTTTCGTCAAAATATGTGTTATAAAATTTTTAATATTAATATTTATTTATTATTAATTACTTAAAATTAATTTTATATCGAAATAACTAACCTATTTGCATTAATTATGAAGTTCTTTAAATAGCTTATATCTAATCTTAAATTAAAACTTTATAACCAAGCCATGTCCCAAACGTCTTTCAAATATCTTTCTACACCTCCGAACCCAAACAACTGTTCACACACGTCACACTGTCTACCAGTTCTCACTTCTTGCAGCGCGAGTACTGCACGAAGTGAAGATACACTCTGTAAAAGGAGGCTTCCTCGCTAATTAAATTATCCTCCAACACCGCTGTACGAAACAACACTTTCTCGCACTTTTTAACATCCTCCTCATCAAGGAGGATGTAGTGCCCGTCCAAAGGTTTACGGCGGTGCGGTCCATGAGAGTCATGTTGATGCCACAAATCTCGTGGAAGAATCCAGTCGCCTCCACGAGATGCAGCCTCAGACATTCTCCCATGTGCCGTATCGCCTCAGCTAACATACGGCAGTCCTTAAAGCAGATAATCTGCTGTCCCCGAGCAAGCCGCACCTCACATTTCATATCATTGTAGGGACTAATCCCTACAATGATATACAAGCCTCCTAAACGTAGGTTGATTTGATCTACCTGGGGGGATGAGAGCGGCAGCTGTCAAGAATTGCACAAATACACGATATCAGTAGGGCACAAAAAAGTCGGATGTAAAGGTACTTTTTTTGTCTGACATAACGGGCAGCTATACATAAGGACAGTTGCGATATCTCAGCAGGACAATAACAATGGTCAATGCCGAAATGGGAGCCGGCAAGGGAAAAACAATGACATATTTATTAGGGTCTCGGGCTGGTGTCGGTACAGATGGACCCCGAATTCTTTTGTTGCGAGTGACATATTAATTAAGTTCAACATAAAAAAGGGCCAGTGATACAAAGGGCACCTGCACAAAAGGACAGGTACAAACATTGGACAGTAAGAATGCTCACTGCCGCAAAGAGCACCTACAAAGAAAGACAATGACATATTTATTAGAGTCTTCCTGATGCCACCGTGGGAAAGGGCCTTGTTTGTAGAAATCTATTGTTGCACCTGAAATATTTATTAGGAACTACATAAAAAAGGGTCTGTGACACAAAGGGCACCTGTACAAAAGGACAGGTGCAAACATTGGACACTTACTATGGTCACTGCCCGCAAAGGGCGCCAACAAAGAAAAACAATGACATGTTTATTGCCCGACAGATCTGGTACCATGGGAGATGGCCCCATCTCTTATTTGAACCTGACATATTTATTAGGGTCCAGGTCATTAATCAAAAAAAAGGTGGGGCACAAATGCAGTTCTCAGATAAAAAAAGGCAGGTGCAAACATGACAGGTTATTAATCAAAACCGGTCTGGGGCGAAACCCGCTGACAACAGTACTACTGTGGTACCCGAAAACAATATGGTGCAATTCAGGTTATGAAGTCCGTTGCAATGACGTTCAAAATTTTGAATAAAGTACATCTATAAAACAAAATTTGTCACTCATCTAATACATCTTCCTAGTAAAAGAAGGACTAGCAGCACACAAAACATCATGATAAATGTAATCATACAAGTATTCATTATGAAAGACTTCAGAGCAATGACCAAATAGAAAATGAGTTGAATATGGTCTATGAATTTCTCTTAGAATAAGATTAAATAAATCTGATGCAGGCAGGAGTCCGTGGAGATAAAAAAACAAAAGCACTGAATAAACTTATAACATCACATGTTTATTCTTTTATAATAATAATATCTATATTAAAATATAAATAATTTTATTAGGCCTATAGTTTGACGTAGGTGATTTCCTGTCTGCGTGCAATCTTGAAATGACATTGAGAAATCGATTAAATACATCCGGTGATGGCGGAATTCAGAAAAAAACTCCATTGTTTTATCAGATACTGATAAAATAAAACCCGTTGAAATGACATTGAGGGATCGACAACCTTAAATCCGTTGCTGATACTACACATATGCAGAATTTTTAAAAGTTTTACGTATCTGAATACCTACCCAAAACATCATAATACATGTTGCTATACAAGTGTTCATATTGATAGACTTCAAAACAATTAATATGAAAAATTCGTTCAGATGTATTTAATCATTTTGTTTTGTTGTGTGATGAATATTATCTTATTTGAATTTGTTTTTAAATAATACTTTATACATTGAAAAAACATGTAAATAGTCAATTAACTTAAGTTTGGTACTGTTGTTCTGCAGAGTATATGTTTAAGATAATAATAAAATATATAATTTACCTGCAACTAAGGAAAAAAAATTATTTTTAATTAATATATTTATTTTAATAGGTTATATTAAACTTAAAATTCATATTACAATTTTTTCCACGATATTATAAAACTTTACTAGGACTGTCCAGCACTGATAAAATAAAGCCCGTTAAAATTACATTGAGAGAACGACGGATATGAATACTGTATGTCAACTCAAATTTCTTCTTATAATCCGTCTCATTTTCCGGGAACTTGAAAACCCTTAACAAGCGCGACTTCTTCGTGGAATAAAAACCATTGTTAAAATAAAACCCGATGAGATGAAATTAAGATAACGACAAATAGAATCGGGTGTCAATACGATTACAGTATAACAATTCACTTATACTGAATTTAAGAAAACATTAATAAGCGACTGTTTGTTTGGGTGCGATATTAAGATGACATTCAAAAAGCTATTAAATAAATTTGGTGCAGGCAGAACTCCAATGTCTTTTCAGCTTATACTAAGAAATTAAATAACCAGCCAATATTTATCTGTTTTCAGAATCAATAATATCGGAAGTATTGTTTTAGATTATTCATTATACAATAGTGCAGTAAGCAAGTTATATGTATTTGAGAATCCGAAGAGGTATAATTTATATATCATAAAATAATTTAGTTAATAACTTGTAGTATAAATTCTTTATGATTGTTGCAAATGAATCATCAAATTAAACAGTACCCCCCATAAATATTACTTTCAAGAAAGCGGATACCGTTAAACAAAGAGATAGTAACAAGTAAAGCGAGAATGATTAAATTAATATCATTTCGTGAAACAACAAAAACAATATCCGTACCAGATTATGTAAATGAGGTTCAGAAGCCGCCATAAAGAATTTGACAATGACTACTGGAATACAGATACCCACTTGATAAAAGTCTTAGTAAATGGATATCTGTAGGTATAAATCCATCCAATTTTAATGTCTTTATAAAATATTCAAATCGCAAATCATGAGATGGAATAGACTTTTGTGTAGTTGCATGAAAATATCTTTTAAACTGTGCAAATATGATTTTAGCATATGTAAAGATCTGCAGTGTCTTGCACCGAATTTTCTTATCCGCATATGGGTTAAACCACATCGTAGTTACATTATATTTCTAAATTATAATATTTGTTCTAACCTTTAGATCGCTTTTACTCTAAATATGTTTCTTTAAATAAATATTAAATGTCAAACTTCAAATTATTTAAGTCTATTTTGTTAAACATTTGACAGGCGCAGATGATACGATTTATGTAACAATATATATAATAAGCAGATATTTCTTTTGAAACCAGTACTTTTTTTGGAAAAAAGATTCAAACAAAAGTTGTGCTAAATATAAATATCATTAATTTTTGTTCACAAAAATTTTCTGTAACTGTAACCATTTTTGAGTAATTGCAGAAACTGCAAAAAATGACTAGAGTAAACATGCACTTCCGGTTGGACACACACAGACGGACGTCATTCCAAAAATAGTCGGAATCGATTCAGGGAAGGTCAAAACGTATATTTCCGTTAAAATCTCGAGTTCGAAATTTTTCATGATTACAATACTTACTTACACTGCGTATAGGAAATTAAAAAGTACTACCAATGTTGAATATCAAATACTAAAAATTCACGAAAATTACTTTCTAATGATGTCCTTCCTCTACCGGATCCTATTAGGGTTTATTTGGGTGGTCTAGCCATCTAGCGGCTCCAGCGCTATACGCTCTTTTCTACACCGCTTGCTGCTCGGCATAGTACTCGCGCGATATGTGCGTACCCCTAGTTAGACTAATTAAGCAAGCTATTGTGGAAATAACTTGGTAGTTTCCAGAAAATTACGAAATATCGTTGTTTCGTCGGGAGACAGGCTTGCAAGGCATCTAGCTAGTCAGTGCCGTTTACTATCAGTTTTTATATATTTACCGTTAAATTCATTCACGGTGGCTGAGTCTCCGACAAGCAGCCTTATCGTGAGTTAAGTATATAATTTATTTAACTTCTACATACATTTTTGACTTGGTTGCGTGTTAACCGGAACCGAACTTACCACGTGGTTCCGTGTATATTGCAATATTGCATAGTACCGTAGGTCTGTTTATCGCTGCACGTTTATATTTGAACCCGCGATTTATAGTAGTAGTTTTATTTTAAGATTTCAGTATACAATAGTCACTTCTCGGGACGTATTGTACATTGCATTTAATTGCATTCCGTTATAACCGTTGGCTATAAAGTCATCTGTCGCTATTATCTCTTACATAAAACCTATCACCTGTGTTGAAGGTAATTTATAACGGATTCTGGCGTTATCATACTAATACCACACATCCGGTTACGACCTTGGTGTAGAGCCGTACCAGGGGATTGCTATTGCCAAAACTAACGCTTGGCAAGGGAGATGGTCCGATGTCCAGACAGAAGACAAGCTGAGCGCTGCAAATACCAACTCTTTGCCGCCTCCTGGACGTTCCGTATTTACTGGACTGGCGCCCTAAACAAAAATATCCGGGAGCCTTAGCTGTTTCAACACTCTTCACTGCTGCATAGGTATAGCCACGCACCTTTACATTCTACCGTTCCCTTATTTTGTCAATTATCTTAATTACCTAATTTAACCTGTATTGGCGCCCAGTTAAGTACGATAGATATTGTGTCAATATATTATTCATGGTCAGAAACTTCGAGATTTAGTCTACCTGCACCAATTAATTTTTGAATCCACAATTCCGACTCAGATTTAAGAGCTAGCCGGAGCAATAATTTCTGTAGGTTTCTAGCACACGAATGTCGATGCAACTTTCATTCAATTAATGATAACAAATTTGTAACTACCAATTCGTTATATAGAAAATTATGGCTTGGTGTCGAATCAGTAGTGAAAATATTCAAGCTAACGAATATTATTAATAGTGCAATTCCATTATTGTCTAATTTTTTAAGTATTATAATGATATGATAATTTTAGGTACAAATAGAAGTAGCAATGCAGTTATTTCTAATATAGACTTGAAAATACAAACTGCTGTTGATCTAAAAGAACTTATGTTTTTTTATCCTGAAATAATTATTTCTAGTGCAATGGTTATAAATAAGTATAATAATTCTAATAGTCAATTATTGATTTGGATTGAAAGAATTTAATTATAATCCTAAAATAAAAAGCTTAACTTTGATATAAGCTAGTATAAAGATAAAATAAGTATTGAAAAAGATAGTGAAAATTAACAAATACTAACATTTGTATAATATATAGGATGCCAAATAATAATATAATTCTTTCATAGTAAGGGTTTTTCTTATTTTTAACAATCATAACATAGTATTTTTTATCATAATTGCGCTATAAACAATGTTTAATCATCGGGACTGGTCCATCAATATGCGTTTTGCGCCACGTTTGATTATAGTGTTTTGAATTATGTTGACATTATTGAAATTTGGGGGTCTAGATTCTATTCGTTAGGCAGTTAGTACGTTTTTTATTGCTCTTATTTTTAATTTTGATATAGGCATATAGAGTTGTAGGGGGGAATCTAGGTACTGCAGGATTTCTTGAACTTCTTCTAACAAAATTTCACTAGGGAAAGGTTGTTGTACTGAAGATAGTTGTTGCGCAAATGTGTTTGCTTTTGCCTGGCCGCTTTTAGCTGAGCTGCCATTTGCTAGAAGTAAGAGTGGATTTGACTGTTCTGGTTGTTTGCGCATTATTGCTGTTCGCCA
The DNA here is from genome assembly GCA_944738965.1 of Nebria brevicollis. Lineage (NCBI taxonomy): Eukaryota > Metazoa > Arthropoda > Insecta > Coleoptera > Carabidae > Nebria > Nebria brevicollis. Next base: position 6,174,549 of record OX122902.1, on the reverse strand, counting down.
AAAAACAAAGTCTGTGGATTCAGTCGGGATTTTTTTCGTAACTTGTTTAGCAGCTTTTTGACGGCTTTAATTACCTGTTTAGGTTTTGTTTTTCCTTGTAATTTGCAATACTTTTTGTAGCTTTTTCCTATCAGCGACGAAGTGCCTATCGATATTTGGACAATTTTCTCGTTTTTAATTGGCGTGCTGTAACGAAGTTGTACCCCATGCTGCTCTTTTTATTGTATCATTTAAGAATTCTATGGCTTCATCTACTTTTTGTTCAGTATTTAGTGGTATTTCAAGCGAGAGCTTGTTGTCCAGCAGATTTCCAAATATGTGCCAGTCTGTTTTTTACTAACGAGTGATGCAGCTTTGGTATTGTTATTTATATTTACCTATTTATAGTAATTATGACTGGAGAGTGCTCCAATAATATGCCTAAGCAGCTTCCGGCATACAAATACGCCTTTTACTACACAAAATTTTATAGGATCCGGCACTTTTCTCCTGTCGCAAGATCAATATGTGGGTGGGCCAATAGATAAATGATGTAATTATTTTCTTGCATTGCTTAGTAGTGTTGTCTACCTGTAGTGGTGGTCAGTTGTGAACCTTTTGAGGGATGCATCGTATTGTGGCGACTCCATCTTAAAATCAAGTCCACAGAGTGTTATAAAAGTCTTTAGGGCGATGTTTCAATTTTTTGGTCAAATAGATGACTATTATGAATATTTTTCTCTCTCTTATTTTATTAGATAGAAATTTAAATTTTGATTAAAAACTCATGGAATTTACATAAAAAAATTTATTTTTTATATTTATGTATGGTTAATTATATAGAAGGTAATACAGTGGAGGCCTGCGAGATAATTTCTTTTGCGGTGTGCACGCTAACTTCAGTCCAGGATGTCTAAAGCAAAAAAATCGAACGTGATTCTATTGAGAAACAAAGTACTCTGGACCGTAACCCAATAACAGGTAACAAATTAAAAAATCCTGGAAAATAGAAAAGTCTCATTTTTTGTTCGTAAAATTGGACTTTAGGGATTCAAGAAAAATGGAACAAATGTATATTAACGTCAAAATGTCGGTTTGCGGTCCGCGAAATAAGTTAATTAATAAAATTTTAAAAAGTTTGAGTCAATAGCTTAATTATTTTTTGAGCTAGGGTGCACACCTTTTTTAAAAATGTGACTTCAAGAAAAACTTTTTTAAGGTTTATGTTTAGTGTCAAATAAAACGTATTTATAATGCGTTTACTACTTATAGAAATGTAAATATCTCTGAACGGTTTGGAAATTTAACTTAAAATATTTTTTTCATATATTTAAGATGTTTTTGAATAAATGTCGGATGTTTACCACAGTGCCTCCATAGTCAGTACCATCTGGGTGTTAAGTATTGTATATTGAATATCCTGGTATCTTCAAATACGTCTTATTAATAAAGTGAGTTTCGGAAATGAGCATCAGATCTATGCTGTGTTCTTCTATAATAATTTTTACTTCTTGGCTGTGTTGTCGAACTTTATTGGCGTTCCACAGGGAGACATTTAGGAGGTGGAGCTTTATTAATTTTTAGCCACGAGGCAGTGAAGAGATTTAGCATGGTTTCTATGCGCACCATCAGTTTCATCAACATAGATTCTAATTAACTATCTTGCTGTTTATCGGCAGTATGATCTAGATTTTGTTGAATGTTGTGTTCTTTTTGTGTCTTTTGCACTTTAGCTCTTGTCTTTTCAGTTGTACGATACGCCTCATTATGTTGAATTTCCAGTTCTGTTATGGTTATCTGTATTTTGTTTTTGTATTAGGGGTGGGAACTTATGTGATTGTATTTCTGTAATGACACAACAGCCTTTGTAGTTCGCTGAGTGGTTTTCACCAGAGTTGGTGCAGGTTGCGGCAGTACTTTTATCTTGTTTGGGCAATCTCTAGGCAGATGTTGAACAGTGCTTTCCACGCAACGTGGCGAAGGGTTACAGAAATATTTTGTAGGGTTGCATCTTTGGCATCTTGTACATTGGAGTATTTCTCTATTTTGACGTGGAAATTCAAATTCAAATTTCGACTGCATAAGGTATTTAGTATCAGAAGTTTCTTTATTTTTGTCCTTTTGTTGCTACTCAACAAAGAACATAGGTAGAGGGGTTTTGGTTATTTTATGCTTAATGTTCTATATGTTTAGTGTAATGGGTCCATATGAATATATTTCTTTCTTTGATTACTCGATGTCAACAGTGTGTTGAAGATCACGTAGTTTCATTTTAAATTTTTTTTGCGATTTTGGTTGAAATGGAATTCTGTTTTCATTTCTTTTAGTCTTTTTTTTTGTTTTATAAAAACCCACCTTAATTTTTTTAATTAATTTTTTAGATACTTTACAGGTTATCTATATTCGTGAATTCGAAGAAAACTAAATGAGAAATGTGTTTGGGCTCAAAATAAGAATACTACAAATATGTTAAGACAAGCGTGGTTCTAGTCAAGAGGGTATAATGCGCACTTAGAGCATTTGGAGAACAGAATTCTAGCTTGTAAACTCAGGGTATCGAAAATAAGAAAATTGAAATAATAAATTTTAAACTATTTAAAATAAATAATTAGAACATTCTAAACTCATAACCTGCGTTAGTAAATACGTCATGATGAATACAAGTACCGAGCTTATGTTTAACCGAGCCGTATAAAACAGTGTCTTGATGATGTGTTGTTTGGTGTCTTTCGAATCAGAATTTAAAATCAAATTTAAAATATTGTAACCTTAGTGCGTAAATTATATGAAGTGCCATGGTAAAAAAAAACAATTCTGTTGTCTAGCTTCCGTTACGAATAATTATTGATTACGACCGTGACATGTTTTGTTAGTGAAAAAGAAAAAATTAAAAGCTTCAAGACCTCCATATATATAACAGAAAAAAATACAAACTACTCTGCCGGATTTAGGACGTCCGGAATAAAACCCGGACTGGCGCCCATATCAAAAATAATCCTAAATCTCTACTAGCCGATGCCACACGGGAACAAGCTCCGCTCTGATGTGATTAAGTACCCCTTTTATGTTCATTCTCTAAATTTTTGTATTTATTTAATTTCCAAACGTTATGCTTATGATACAGTAGTTCAAATTATATTTTAAATTAATTAAGTTAGTTTTTTTGTTTAATTTGTATTTGGCTCCCAATGCCCAGTTAAGATTGTCCAAAAATTTGTAAATAAAAATTGTTATTATTAGAAAATAATTTTGTAATTTCGTCCACCCTAATTGTATAAGCTTCTAAGATAAACCTAGCCCGACTCCGACTTGAGAGCTAGTCAAAGCATTTAGTTTTGATTCTTCGTTATAAAAATCGTTACAATATCTTAGCAGCAAGTCAAACTGTGCCAACGTATAATAAGGAAAATAGCAAAAATTCGCCATCTGTTGAAGGGCACAACACCCCGTCGTCCGAAGGTAATGACCGGTCATGTCCAGTTAGACCACAGTTGAATTTCGGGAACAAATACTAATACTAAATGTTAATTTCTTATTATGTTTAGTTTGCACTATAACGAAACATATTCGGACCGGATTAAATAATTGGATATGCATTTTATTCTAATCGGAACGAAATTCATGTGGTGGCTCTGCTAGAATTCAGATACGGCTATAAGTTAGCTGGATCTGGTCTTGTATCATTTTCTTATTTCCATCCGATTAGAACTAACTACACAGTGCCACATTCGGATAGCGCGATCCATGTGGTGGTTCTTCCAGATTTCATATGCGGCTATAAGTTAGCTCGATCTGTTCTAGTGCCATTTTTTTATTTCCATCCGTTTAGAACTCATTGGACAGCGCCGCATTCGGATTGCGCTATCTATGTGGTAATTCTGTTAAAATTCAGACGGGCTCCAAGTTAGCGCGATCTGGTCAGTGTCGAAATCGGATTGTGCGATCTATGCGGTAGTTCAGTAAGGTTCCAGATGTGACTTTATGTTCGATATGGCCTAGTGTCATTTTCCTTATTGATGCCGCTTTAAGTTAGCGGGAAATGCGTTTTGTTCCGCAAGATTCCAGACGCCGCTTTGAGCTAGCGCGATCTGCTTTATGCAAAACTTTCTGGGACTTTTAATTAAACTTAGTAATCTATTTCTAATTTACAGACTGGTCTTTTTACTGTCGGTACGGTATCGACTAATCGTACGACAACAGATGCGTATACTGCTGTCAGCAGAATCAGGTTCGATTCTTGATATCGGTATCCGGCCTTAACTTAAGCCCGTCAGGTGCGCTACTGCACGCAGTTCTACGCATCCAGGAGTGTACTGGTCACTAATTTCACGACGAACATATATATTTTAAAACTTACTAGTTAAGTACTGAGGGGTGAATACTACCGAGTATTCGTCATGTTGATGAAAATGACTGTTGATTTATCAATACTACAGTGAACGGCAGCAGTATTCCTTGGCCACAGTCTGCCAGTTAGTGATGGAGTCTGATTTTTTTTATTTAACATTCAGTTTGTTAGAAGCATAAAATAACTTCAGTTTGTTAGAACTATATTCAATCGGTCCTGTATATATATATATATATATATATATATATATATATATATATATATATATATATATATATATATATATATATATATATATATATATATATATATATATATAAATATATATATATATATATATATATATATATATATATATATATATACATATATATATATATATATATATATATATATATATATATATATATATATATATATATACATATATATATATATATATATATATATATATATATATATATATATATATATATATATATATATATATACATATATATATGTATATATATATATATATATATATATATATATATATATATATATATATATATATATATATATATATATATATATATATATACATTTATATATATATATATATATATATATATATATATATATATATATTTAAAAATGATTTTGTTATTATTCAACTTAATAAAATTTAAAATAAAATTTTTCATAATATTAAATTTTTCAATGCTTCAGAGGACGTTAAACTGGAGGCTGCAAGATATTCGGTAGACACCATTACTACAGTAAAAATGTTCAAAAAAAAAAGTTGTTTTAAAGTTGTTTAATCTTGTCCGTGAACTAGGATTGTAAAATTAATTAACGAATTTAATAATTCAGTGAGACAGACCACGCTCTATCGAAAGTTATGGTCTTAATAATATTACTCGTAAACATGAATACAGATATAACTTTAAATGTTGTCGGAATTTTAAATTGAAATTTTTATCACATGTTCTTGAAACCCAAAGCACCAAAAAAAATTTGATTTTTGGAAAGAAAAAAAGTGAAAGTACCCCTTAAGCAATTGCCAGGCACAGTAGATACGGTTTATGTGAAAATATTTATAATAAGATTTCAATAGCAATTCTCTTGTTTCCCGTATTGTTTTTGAGAAAAGTTTTCAAACAAAAGTTATGCAAAATATTAATATCTTTATTTTTTATCCTGACCACGAAAGATGACTAGAGTATACAGGCACTTTCGGTTTGTACATTGCTTTTTTAAATGGTACATTTTCTTGTCAGGCACATTAAAATCGTAAGTTTAAAATTCAATAATTTTTCCTACAGCCGTTATGGCTGTAGAGCGCTATCACTCACTCACACACACACACACACACACACACACACACACACACACACACACACACACACACACACACACACACACACACACACACACACACACACACACACACACCTAGACACACACAGACATACTCCATGCCGAAAATAGTCGGAATCGATCCAAGGAAGGGAAAAACGTGTATTTCCGTTAAATTCTCGAGATCAAAATATTTCATGATTACTATAGTTTCTTATACGCAGTATAAGTAAGTAAAATCAAGTCTCCCATTAAAATTTAGCACTAATCCCCAAACAAGTATAGATGAGAAACCTAAGCACCAATTATTTGTTTTATTTGTTTTTTTTTGTTTGTATTAGGGCACATATTAAACATAGCCACAAATATCCTCAAATTAAGAATGCTTAAGACTTATTGGGAATAAATACTAACCTGTTAACCAGGGAACTCTCTATTAAGTTACGTAAGATACCACGGGTGGGAACTCTCTCACTAGGACGTGTCAGTACGTCACGCCTGGAGGACGTAATTTCATATTACTTTTTTTTAATTATGCTTAAAATAAATGAAAAGACTATTAAATGCCTTTGTTACCCGTACCCGTATTTATTTACGTGTGACGTATATATACGTCCCGCACGGTTAACATGTTAAAATACTTCTTAAGTCATTAGAATATAAATAAGAATTTCATAGGGCCTGGAGCCGAACTAAAGAATGAAACATGGCTGGAACACCATTTAATAAAAGGGACTGAGATGACAAGTGTAGAAAAGTTATTTATCTTATCTTTCGTATAGCAACCTTTATTTACAACTTGGTTGGTAAATTAAAAGCATGCAAAACTTTAAAATACTACTAAAAGTCTAGCGGCAAGGACCCAGTGCGGTCATAATCATGACCAGACATGTCATTAATGAATACCTTATAAGATTGTCTAATGTCTGGTTCTATATACCGCTTTATACTCTACTAGCGCCCTGGACGAGTTCTCGCAATAAATAAATGACCGGTTTCAAAATACATATTATTTAACCTTTAGCTGGTTAAAGGATGGAAGCTATTTTTTATAGTTAACCTCAGCAAAATAAAAATTTTATAATCGTTCTTGACTTACATCATGACTTATACCTCTTCTAGCTCTAATATGTGATATCAAAACTTTCTTAGTAATACTATAACAGCCTACCTTATCTGAAAATGCAGAATCTCTCGACGATATTCCAATCACAGGAATATGGTAAAATCCGCTTGTATATGAAACTGCAGCTGGAGAAAGGTCACCGGTTAGTGGATGCGATACTATAACTGCGTATACCTAGAAAAAAGTATATCTTTCAATTTAGAAATCTAGATTGATGTAAAAGAATTAAGTTTTAATTTTATATATTTAAAAACAGTGAGTAGTTAACGCCTTTGTTTGTTTTCTTCTGCATGGCTATTGATGCTGTACATTTATTGTCGATAGGTAATTAATCACAAAACTAAAGACGTTTATTTGAAATAACTTACCCTACCCCAGTGTTACTGGAATCAAACCCTGTAGCAGTGCTAAAGATGCTTCACTTGTAGAATTAGTAACCTTATGCAAAGAATGCACTTGTACTTATGTAAACTTATTATGGCAATTTTCACCTTGCTAGGTAAAATTCTGCGTTAAAAGAAACTTGGTTTGAATAAAACTTAGTTTAATTTTATTGAGATTTGCACTCTACTGCATAAATCAACATTTACTAAACCAACCTACTGTATACGATTTGGGAATTTGAGGCTCACTTTCTGGGGAAATTTAAGGAATTCCCTAACAATATCTGTGTCGATTCTCTGCTATAACCTAAATTGTTTTCTGGACTATTAAATAACCAAGTAAAGTAAGTTTAAAAAACCAAAGAAAGTGCAAATTAATTTCAAATTTTTAATAATATATTAAATTTGTAGATGCCTAATGATAGAGGGCAAAAGAATTCAAATTTCAAGAAAGTTAAAAAATTTCATTATTAAATATAATATAAATTTACGAAAGTATCATAGACAGTAAAAAGACAGACAGAATTACAAGCAGAGAAAAAGTAAGTGCATGGATGTTAATTGAAAGAGAATTTAACGTCATTTTTCCAGCAGGTAATGCAAATTTATAATAAATGTATTATTTTTATACATATACTAATATTTAGGTACGCAAAGAACGAGGAATGCCTTTCGAACTTTTTATTGGAATTAAAAAAAACAAAGCGTGAAACAACAGATTTAAAATTCTCTGTAAAAGCAACTGGTAGTAAACCAGTAACATTGGAAGATCCCACATTATAGCTGACATTATGAAAAGAAAGAGTGTATTTGGACTGCAGCATCCGTACCATTCAGTTGTAATATAAACCTATCGTAACGTATTCACATGTGATCAAAATTTAACGAAACCTTCTACGAATGATCCTGTGTTATATGATGCAAATGAGTAAAATGATAATGTACTAGACTGGCGTAGTTATAAACCATCTTTCTTTCAAAAACCCGTCATCACAAAACTGATATCAGGTATCCAATGTATTAGCAATACAAAAATTTCTACTAAAGATCTATCAAAATCACAACAACAAAATGATAAAGCATCTACAAATCAACTGAGTCGGTATCAACTAAATTCAGATTAACAAAATAACAATGCTTGTCAAGATCAACTATGTCAATTCGAATCTGAATTACTAAATAGATATGCTTATAATAATAAACTATATATAAAAAGCATGGAAGTTTTCCAGTAAAAAAGAAGTGTTGGATAAACCGTCGAAATTTCAAACGGAAAAAATGATAAAAATGAGCTCAATGTGATATATCAAGTAATAGGCATAATGAATTTCACAAAATCCTCAGACGTTTGCAACATTGAGCCGCTAAATGCACGTGATTCGTTCTTTGGCGGTCGAACGGAATTATTGTTACCGTACCATCGGGTGGATGATGCCGTGGGTGAGAAAATTGTCTATGCAGACGTGTGCATTCCGTACCCATGCATTTACAAGTATACGGTCGGTATTCTCTTGGACATCCAACAGTGTTGCTGCGCGTCAATTAACCGCAAGACATCGGTAGGCTTGAGGGATTTATTAAATGCTGTGTACTACCGCCTCGTCAACTCCATCATCCCGTACCGCCCATGAAGCTAAATCAAAAGAGTAAATTCGCGTAATGTCATACGTGCGCCGTGGAGATGAAACTTGAATAGTGCATGCATGCAAACACAGACCTAGAGATAAGCGGAACGTGGATGGTAGATGAAGCGCGTTTGGTAAGTGAGATTCGCTATACATTGCGTGGCGTTAATAAAGTTTGGAATTTTGAGCCGGTACAGTACGACAGGGAGACAAATCGCGGTGGCCTGCTTGCCGAGTACGTGAACAAGTTTCTGACAATAAAACAGGAAGCTACTGATTGGCCCGCAGAGTTTAGTGACAGTGATGCGTTGCGCACGCAGTATATCGCGAATTTTGAGCAACACGAAGGCATTGAAATGAACAAGGATAAAATAACCAACAATGCGGAACAACGTCTGATGTCCAAACTACAATTGAATAGTCTGTGGGGTCCTATAAGAATGCGTGACGATTTGAGGTGCCCGGCAATCGTCTCAACGTATGAAGAACTTGTGAAATATTTTGCTGTTCCACATGTTGTAGTGAGCACGTGCGTGCCGATTAACGAAGACATAATGTACGTCACTTGGCGAGAGAATGAATCATGTATTACGACATCGTCACCCGCAACGAATATCTTTATAGCAGCGTACACCACAGCCCTGGCGCGCATACATTTGTATTTAAAGCGGCTTGATACACGCCAGCTCTACTGCGACACCGACAGCGTCATCTTTACGTAGAAGGCGGACAATTGGTCACCACCGCTCGGCATGTATGCGGTAGACATGACTGACAAACTGGTGATACGGAGCAGGCTCATACATTGATACATTTGCATGTACAGCCACAAACAAGTATACACAGGCGTATAACGTAATTCATAAGCTATTTAGAGCTAAATATTGAAGTAACATTCCCGCACCTAAGGGGGCTACTATATTTCCATGCCCGGACCATTGTTGGAGAACGCTAGAAACTGAAACCATACATGTTCGACAGTTACCGTTTTATTTCGATAAGAAATCTGATCTTAAATTAAATAGTTCGTGAATTTTTACAGATTGTTTCATTTTTATACAATTGCATATATATTTAGCGGGCGATCGTTTTGTTACATTTCTCCAAATTTATTAAATTTTGATATAAAATGTCCGGGAAGAAAAGTTTATATTAATTGTAAAAATTCGCGACCTGAACATCCCAAATCATATTTTTTTAAATTTACAGTCCAAAATAAACTAATGTGTGAAGTGGTAATAAGTTTTCTATGCAAGAATTTATTCAATACTATTTCGTTAGATAATTTCTAAATAATTACATGTTTAAAATAATTTAATTAGTCACTTATTTACTTTTAGGAAATTTATTACTTATATATTGATATATAGCCTTTCGCTAAACTTCAAATTAAACTGATTTGTGCGGATCATTTCAAATCCGATTCATTTGTCAATTCTTTGCGGAATAAATTGTGAGTCAATGCTGTACCGGTACAAGTATTAGAGATTAATTTTAATTTAATCCTATTATCACCATCTGAAATTAAAGTAGTGTCTCCTAAACCCGAATACAGTAATTCGTATTCATATGAAATAAATATGCCTTCAACACCGTAAAGTCAGCCAGCAATCAGTGAAGTTGCACAACAATGGCCTGGTAATCCTTTGTGCTTTCCAGATTAAGCTTGCCGAAAAAATTATTTTCTGATACTGATTGTTTTTGCGGAGGCAAGAGCAATCACTTCGCAAAAAATTAAAACTTGTTCAACTTTTAAATACAAATAAACGATCATTGTTATTTAGAGCTAAAAATATTAGGAAAGAGATAAAAGCAAAATTTGATATTCTTTCCGATATCAATAACTTTAATTTTAAATCAGAATATTCTAGGGTATTGGTATAAAAGCAAATGTGTCATCCGCTAAAAAACAGTGGTTAAAACGGAACAAGATTTTTCTCTATGTTGTAATTTCAAATCACCTTCCACCTAGAAATTTTTTATACGTGTTGGTATAATACTTCCAGCTATTTCAACAATAAAGTCGGGATAACAAAATTTAATTTGGTTTTAGTCCGGCCCTTTTCAACAAATAGGACTTAAGGCATTATCAATGTCTGATATGGACAAATTTTGCGTTGTAGCCTTTGTTAAGATGGCATTAAATTTTTTTTTGGAAAATAATAAACAATTTGATATGATCGAAGTTTTGAAGACTTAGGACCAATTGGTCGAAATTTTAAATAAGGCGGAAGCACTTTATTATTTATGGTTCGTGGTTTGAATTCAAAGTGGAAACTCTCAGTCCCATATTTCATATCAGCTACAAGTATTAAGAATACTGAATTAAAAAAATTAATTTTTATGTGTATTTAAATATTGATAAAATCCAGTTCAACTCCTAAGGCGATCAAGGGTCGAATAAAAGAAGCGCTCTTGATAATTTAATTTGCAACGACAGGCCTTAATTTATAGTTAATACTCAATAAATGTATGTCATATGTGCCACATCTCTTCAAAAGTGTTCGAAATAATCTATTAAATTGTAATTTTATTATATATGTCATTAAAGTATTGTTCACAGACGTAATAAAAACTTATAATATAGATAAATGTAGTCAACTAGCGAGATCGAACTGTAAATTAACGGAAGCTCATATAAATCCAAATAACTTTCAAAAATTGAATTGTAAATTAGCCATAGATTAGCTGCTTCTATTAGAACAGCCATCGGCACAGGTGAACTTAAAAGGTATACCGTAGTTTACACGGTTGATTTTATTTTTCAAATGAACATTTTATTTGATTCACTAAACAATCACAACCTCTTTGATAAAAATCACAATAAATGCGCAATTTCAGAGAAATCCCTGAATATAATAAACAATTTAAGCAAAGGATATGATTTGTGATATGATGAATAATATTCAAAAATTAAATCCACGTTGTTCACGCCAACATGATTGGTTTAAAGGACTCAAATTAACTGTAAATTCAATTTTAATGTTATCGAATACGGAACTGAAATTAAATAACCAAACGTTTATAACAACAGCAAAATTGAATCAGGACTTTCTAGAAAATACATTTGCAATGATACGCCAACTTTAATTTTAAACCAACCGTTAAAACTTTAAGAACAAGTCTACGTCTTAGTGGTATAAATTATTTGTTGAAACCCCCAAAATCTTCATGATTTAGACGAAAACGTAGATTTGACTGCTTCTAATGAACAATTAAATAAAGAACCAGGCGAAAATAAGAATGAAAGTATGACAAATAATATTCAAGATCCAGATTGCCCCGAGCACCCATTATGTCTTCCTGCTCATCAAATAGAAAAACATAATTTAGAATCGTATTCCGTGTAATATTTTGCTGGTTATTAAGCATTTAAATGCATTGGTAAATTTAAATGTATCGATTGTCAGGCACAATTAACTCATGAAAATGAAAGTATTGCTAGACATAAATGAATTGTTAATGATTGAAAAAACTTTTAGCTCTCCACATTTTTTAGGCAGTCTTCAAAAACCTTCAAAATCATTAATAAGTATAGCATTTTAATGTTTACAAATTTTCTCTGCAATTTTGAATATTCTTAAACGCAGGTTAATAAACAAAATTACTTTTAATATAAATAATAAGTATCAAGATTGGCTTGCCGCAGCAGATCCATGCTATCACAATAAATTATATCTTATTAACTTATTAATTAACATCAAAATTTATAAAGAATGTAAATGGATTTCAGAAGATACAAGAAATAATAAAAGTACCTCAAAAAGACATTGAGTATTATATCAAATAAATAAAATTCAAATCAAAATTTATTTGAAATCAAATGTAAAATACTGTATTTATTTAACAATTGCGTTTGATGACATTTTATTTTTTAAATGTATTTGAACTTTTTTAATAAATATATATAGTTATATTTATAAATTTTAAACTCGTATGTATTATCGATTATTCAAACGTTGCCATCACAAAATTTTGCATTAATTTTTTTTTGCGTGATGAGTCGTACTTTCGCTTTATAATATTTATATAACTTTAAATATTGTTATTTGTATTATATTTTTACAAATATCTAATACATGTATAAATAAACATATTATTTTTTTTTATTTTTTTTTTAATTGCGTTTATATTGTATTGACGCATTTCCCCGTCATCGTATTAAAATGCATGTTTCGTTATATTATTTTTCTTTGTTTATTGTTATTATCCATTATATTCATTGTTAAAATAAAGGTAAAAATATTGAAACGTTACACTTTATATAGGTACATATTAAAAATTTTGTTTATGAATAAATACATATTAATATTTCGCATATCTTTTATTTGATAACACTCTTCAGAAAGAGATTGGTTACAAAAATATAAGTAAATTTAGACATTAAATTCAATTTTTCCCACGTCTACTGCATTGACTTGACGCAGTACATATGCTGGCATGCGGCATTGCAGTGCTATCCCCGCACTATAGGTGGCTACTCTAATTCTATCCCCACAATACTTATATACCCCGCATCACACTGACGCAAAACGCTTACCAGACTCCATACTTCCCCATCCGAACTTACCAAAATAATCAAAACTCTACCAAACCGAAAAGCCCCCGGCCCAGACCTTATAGAAAACCATATCTTTAAAAACCTGTCAAGGAAATCCAACATCCAACTCCATTACATAGATAACGCCATCATCAAACTGCACCACTACCCAGCTGCCTGGAAAACTGCTACAGTCCACCCAATCCTGAAACAGAGTAAAGATCCCCAGCTACCAACGAGCGACCGCCCCATCAGCCCTTTAAACACCTTATCCAAGATCACAGGAAAAATCATCCTTTCCCGAGTTGATGATATCGACACACGACTACATCTCACACCTGACCACCAGTTTGGCTTTCGAGCCAGACATTGCACGATGCACCAGATGTGCAGGATAGCAACCGAAATCGCGACTCAATTCAACAAACAAAAAGTCAAGATCATGACTCAACAGGCCATAGAAAAAGCCTTCGATATGGTCTGGACAGTAGGGCTCATGGCCAAACTAATATCCTTTCAATTCCCTCTCACATTAACCAAATTAATATTCTCATACCTCTCAAACCGATCCTTGCCAACCAAAATTAAATCCACACATTCAACCCGTAAACTCATAGTAGCAGGAACCCCCTAATTTAGCGTCTTTCATCAGGTATCATACTCTTCAACCTATACATAAGTGATATCCGCGCCTTCCCGAACACTCGCATAGCACAATACTCAGGCGACACCGCAATCTACACTCACTCTCTCAACGCACAAATAGCTACAAAACAAACACAAATACATATAAACAACCTAGAACAATACTGGAAAAAATGGAAAATAAACATAAACAAAAACAAAACCGTAACCATAGTCCTCACACGTAAATTCTCAAACAACACAATACTCATGCCACTAAGAATACTCACAAAAAAATACACCCACGAACAGAGTCAAATATTTAGGAACACAGTACACTAAAACATGGCCAACACATGTAACATGCATTAACGAAAGCCCACGCCGCACAGTGGGACGACACACTCGAAAAGTGGCCAAAACTCTGCCATTCCGTAATTAATAAAGATTATGAAGAATTTTGCTTATTATGTAGCATAAATTTTGCAATTAAACCGAAGTTTAACTTTGAAAAAAATGTCTTTGTTAATGTTTGATATTGCTTAATCTATCAAATCCGTAGCTCTTATAGAAAACTAGTAATATAATTTTTGTTTTGGCTGGTAATTTGTTATTTATCAAAATGATCGCTCTCATGGCGTATCAAGTACTATTAGGAAATGGAAAAGAAAATTATTTGTGGTTATCAAAAAATATAATATTCAGTTTCATGGCTTATTTTTGATTGATATATAAAATATAACTAAATAATGTATAAATTAAGAAAATCATCACATAAAGTATTTTTATTAATAATGCTTTTACGCGTTAGACTCGTAGTATACGGATCTGAGGTTATCAGAAAATTACGAAGCAAATCTTTATTTGTGGCTTGACACCATATAGTAATTGTTTAGATTATTTGTCAGTAAATGCCGCTAAAACTATCACTTTAAATGTTATTTGATGGAACACGATATGTAGCTTTAAAACTTTACTACACTTTTTCAAATTGCTTAATTGAACATGTATGTTTATGGTTTAACATAAACACAAGAACTGAAAGTATTACACTATAACTGCCTATTTATATTGTTTTATTACTAGATTTGAAGAGTGTAAATATTTAATGCAATTGGTAACAATGTAAGTAATAATGAAATAATTAGGCATTCTTGCAAAATAAATAATTACTCATATTATTAGAAAGTTTTCCTACAATTCATTAGAAAAAAATAATTTACAGATCCCGAAATATATAAGAATAAAGTCGCCCGCAACAAAATTGCCCTATTAGCAATTAAGTTTATCTTATATTTAGAAAATTCCGATAACATAAACGAAAATTTTAATTATGGATATATGCATAAGGTTAATTTAACTAATTTTGCGGCAGGTTTTTTTTAATCTTACCGCCAAAAAGATGTATTATATTTTCGTCTGCATAATCCAGCCCACTTTATTTATTTATATTATTCGCATAAACTAAAAGATTAAAAAAATTCATAAACTTCTTAATATTCGCAGGTCCGGATAGCAGAATTATGTCTGAGATACCGATTTTTGTTAAATTATGTATATAAAGTGGGAATCCTCGCAGCCTAGTACATATTTGTTTGCTGGTCGGCCGCCAATTAAAATATAAATTACGAAAATCCGGGGAAAGGCGGGTAATTTTTTATTTTTGATCTTGTTTCGCAGAAGTATTATGTATATAAATATGTTAAAATTATAGCGGCTGAAAGCGGCGCTAAAAAGTTCTATTACAAGGAAAATGTCAAACTCAGCAAAAAAAACGGTCCGCCATGTTGGATGCTATTATATGCAATTCGCTTCATAATTTTATATTTTAAGAGAATTACCATGAAAATAAATGTAATAGCATTTTAAAATATTATGAATTTTGAAATTTGATTAAAATATATAAAAGATATAGCGATTTGCATTTTACATTTCAGAAAAGTAAAACTTTATAGTTTTGTGTTAAGAGGTCGTTTTTATGTATTTTTGTAATGTAATAATAATAAAAAATTATTGTTGTCTATATTCCAAAGTATTTTTAATAAGATGGTATAAAAATATTTTCAAAAATCGAATATTTGAACAATCCTTTTTGGCCACTTTTCAAGCGTTTCGTCCCTCTGTGCGCCGTCCTATCCAATCTATATCTACTACTAATCAAAAACGGCTCACTTCTCATAAGGAACAAACTTCTCATTTACACAGCAATCATTCGCCACTTACGCGGCCCCAGTCTGGTGAAACGCACCAATCACCACCACACTACCCTTGCAACGCCTCCAAAACAAATGCCTTCTGATAGATACACCAGAATAACACAACTACACGAAGACACCAACATACCATACATTACAGATTACATACAAGAAACATCACAAAAATTTTACAAAAACACACAATATTATTCAAACACACTTATAAAAAACATAACACAAATCCGCGAGAACACTACATACAAACTCAGACACAAGTTACCCTACCAAAACTTACCCATATTTCTAGTGGGGTTTCATGAACAGAACACATAACACTAACACGCAAAACCACACCACACACTATCAACCTACACGCACACTACACAACACAAAAAACAAAACATATTCTCATACACCACATTGTACATTCACCACCAACAAATGTGTATATACTTTTAATTAGATAAGTTAGCCTGTAAGTTATAAAAAAATAGTGTTTTTAATTAATTAAAATGGGTTTTTTGGTACCTCCTCTCCTACTAAATACAATCCCAACACGCATTTTATAACAAAATGTATAACAATTACAAAAACTCAATGTTCAAGTGCACAACGCAATAACACACATACACAGATATACACTCCCCATGTGAGTAAGAGCTCTGACAAAACCACCCGTGTTGTCCACACATTAGTATATAAGTAGTATTGTATATAAAATTAAAACAAATAAAGAGAATTGAAAATGAATTATATCCCCACGCTAAAAAGGTGATACGCCATGCCAAAATCGCGCCCCTCCAACACTCCTACAAATCTTTTGTTGATGAGTTTCCCTAGCCTACTGGAAAGTTGTAGACAGCTTAGATAATCAATTGTGCGATCTACGGATCGAACCGGACCAAACCGGATCCAACCCTAAACGAATTAATTTGATTGACAGTTTGTCAGCGTTCGTCAGGTTCGGTCGGGCCGGTCGGAACATGAAGAGCAAAACTGATTATCATTGTCATCTACAATTCTCCAGTCACGAACGAGAACGTCAAAAACTCGAGGCAGATAGGCCTGGCCACAACAAATTAAATCCATACATCCATACATCGTTTATTGAGTATTTCATGTATTGTTGCTTATTGTTTCATGTGTATTCAATTGCGGATAGATTTAGCGGACGATGTTTTAGTCATATTTGCTAATGTTCCAAGTTTCTTTAAAATTTATATAAGATATCTGGGCAACATTGTGTTTAATTTCATTGTAAAAATTTGCAAATGGACCAACAAATGGGTTAAGTTTGAAATACTATTAGTAAAAAATGTAAATTCGTTATTAACGTACCCGGTCGAATGTAATCGTTTAATCGGAAGATCCAGGAAGAAAATACACCCGCAGAAGCACTCAAATCTATACCAGGGTTAAAATCCAATAACAAGGAATCAGATACGTCCAGAACCCGGTATCCTGCTGCGCTACAGTCGCAGCCATCCTGTTACAACAAGGAACCCGCAAAGCTAAACATCAACAGCGCAAATTCACAGAGCTCATACACCGACGGCTTGATGTCTCCGTCGCCAAAATAAATATTGCCAAAGTCAACAATATTCTTACAATATTCCTGTAAGCATTTTTTTTTTAATAATACTTAATTAGTAGAGAAGTGTCATTTGACTAACAGTTCGAACTTCCTAAATAGGAGAACATTTTACATAGCAAATAAACAATTATAAAAAGCCAACCTGGCATTAAAATTATCATCTTAATTTGAAACAATACTCGAAATCAAGCAGTAGAAAATATTTGAAATAATAATACTAAAAATATGGCAAATACATCAGAAATAAAATTTTTGTTGGACGGTATTCCAAATTTTAATGGTATTGCAAGACTATTAGCTTTTTTCACTATCACCTGCGACGATATAGTGGAAATATTAAATTCTAAACCGGAATAACGGATTCACAAGAGAAATGTGCATTATTTCAAATAGAAAGTAAAATAACAGATAAAGCCGACGAAGAATTGCCTTGAATTGTATTTGAAAACTGGTTAAACCTAAAATCCTATTTATTAAGCATTTTCAGTAGGAGGAATATACCGGTTCTGCCACAGTTCAAGGTCACAAGATAAGATAACACCTGATGAGATAAGATTTTAGCTTATAAGTTTAGATAAGATGAGATAACAGCTGATAAGATAAGATAACACCTGATAAGAGAAAATAACATAACCGGAAAGCAAGACGGAGGAACTTTTTTGGTGGGAAATTTAAATTTTCTGAATATAAAACAAAGATGGCGCTCATTTAATATGGCTTCCATACACAAGATGGCACGACATCAGTTATTTAATTAACATGGTTAGAAAACCAACTGGAAGCTATATGGCTGACCGGAAGTGGACGGCCGGAAGCTAATGTAAAATCATGACTCCCGAGAATTATGGACAGGGAGTGGAAAAGTTCCCGGCCGGATGTTGATGTTAAATGCCGACTCCTGAAACTTGTTCACCGTAAGTGCGTAAATTTGGCCGACCGGATGACGTTTGTTGACCAGAAATGGAAAAATAATGAGGAACTGGAAACTGATGTAGGATGACGACTCCCAAAAATTACAAGAAATGAGTTACTGAAAGAGTAAAACGAGTTGGTGTTACCCAAGAAACAATATGGGGCATGTCAGCCTATAAAGTCAGTTTCGATGGGATTCAAAATATTGAATATAAGATATCCATGAAAAAAAATTAGACACACACCTAATACAGCTTACCAATACAAGATGGTACTTACTTAGTAAAACAGTACACAAAACAACATAATACATGTTACCATGCGGGTGTTCATTATAAAAAACTTCTAAACAACGACCAATTAAAAATTAATTGAATATGCTTAGTGAAGTTCTGTAAGAACACGATTAAATAAAGCTGATGCAGGCAGGAGTCCTACGTTATACGCTAACAGAAGCACTGAGTAAATTTATTGCATATATATATATATATATATATATATATATATATATATATATATATATATATATATATATATATATATATATATATAATATATATATATATATATATATATATATATATATATATATATATATATATATATATATATATATATATAAATATATATATATATATATATATATATATAAATATTATATATTTTTTTATAACAATAATATCTATAATGAAGTATATATATAAAATGGAGCCAAAAGTGCGTAGGCGGATTCTTGTTTGCGTGCAATATTGCAATGGCACTGAGAATACGATTATATAAATACGATGCCGGCAGGATTCAAATTCCAATGTTTTATCAACCACTGATAAAGTAAAACCCATTGAAATGACATTGAGAGAACGACAAATTTTAATCCGATACCGATACGAATACAGTATAGCCATTAACAATTCCTGCATTTTGAGATATTTTACGTAGGTCACTTCCTGTTTGCGTGCAATATTGAAATGTCATTGCGAAAACGATTAAATAAATTCGGTACCAACAGGATTCTGAAACAAATTACTTTATATTATTCATAAGACAAAAGTGCGTTAAACAAGTTATTTGTTAGTTATAGAACACGTTTTGTGTTATAACAAAAAAATTATTTTTATTTCTACGCATACGACAGATA
This sequence comes from Nebria brevicollis, assembly GCA_944738965.1. Lineage (NCBI taxonomy): Eukaryota > Metazoa > Arthropoda > Insecta > Coleoptera > Carabidae > Nebria > Nebria brevicollis. The sequence goes on along the minus strand of OX122902.1, from coordinate 6,154,744 downwards.
CAACTTTCTTGTTACTTGTACAATTTAGAACTAACTATATAATTTGGTTTTTTACATAGTTGATATTTGTATTTTATATATATATATATATATATATATATATATATATATATATATATATATATATATATATATATATATATATATATATATATATATATATATATATAGATATATATATATATATATATATATATATATATATATATATATATATATATATATATATATATATATAAATATATATATATATATATATATATATATATATATATATATATATATATATATATATATATATATATATGTATATATATATATGAATATATATATATTATATATATATATATATATATATATATATATATATATATATATATATATATATATATATATATATATATATATATATATATATATATATATATATATATATATATATATATATATATATATATATATATATTTATATATATATATATATATATATATATATATATATATATATATATATATAAAATTTGCAGTGCCATTTATTGCAGTAATATTCGACTTTCGTCGTTCGCAGAGTACGGACGTGTTTATAGGTGCTCTGTGACCAGTGACCAGTTATACAACAACAAATAATTGAAACGAAATAAAGTGAATAGAATCTTTTAGTCCAGTATAGATTAGTACGAGGACTAAATATACTAGTAGCCAAGTGCAAAACCTCCATCCGTGGTAGTGATTTGGCTCTAGCCGATTCATGAACACAAATGCAACATTAACCGGAGATGGCACACTCTTAGATGTGACTGTGCCGCATAGCCAAATACAGCCTAAATTCCAGCTAATGGCCAATGAGTTATCTCAGACAAGCATGTTCAATGCAACGCAAAAGTCCCCTAAGCTACAAGCAACAAAAGCACCTGCTGGGAAACGACAAGACTTCTCTACATCTAACACTACTGCTTCGACGCCATACCACAGCCCAGCTAATAGTTGCGAACCAATGCAGGATAACAACGGACAAGAAAAATATCAAACAATTATACGCAAAAGAACAAAAAAAAACTCAGGAACACCGTACAAAAAAATTGTAAAACACAATGAACCTACCCAACCATATATTACGGAAATCAGAAACCGATACGAGGCAATATCGGACACATCTGATACGGATGAAGACGAAGTCACTGAAGAAAATAAACCACCACCAATATTTATTCCCGCTATCTTTAATATTGTTAAGATAATCCAACTTATAGAAACATATATCACCCATCGTGACTATGAATACAAAATAAACAAGAACGATATGAAAGTTAACACTAAAACAGGTAAAGCTTACTCAAAACTTATTAGTGGCCTAACAACGAGAAATATTGACCACCACACGTATCAACTAAAAGAAAAGAGAGCTTTCAGAGTAGTACTGCGACACGCACACCATTCCATGGACATAAACGAAATCAAGAATGAAATAGAACTAAGTGGACACAAAGTCAGAAACATACACAGAATGCTTCATCGAATCACTAAAGACCCCATGTCCCTATTTTTCATTGATCTTGAACCAGCAGCAAATAATAAAGAGATATACGACATTACTCGAATGCAAAACGCCATCATACAATTTGAACCACCACATACAAAACGACAAATTGTTCAATGCAAACGTTGCCAAAGATACGGGCACACCAAGACATACTGTAGAAGACCAGCAAGGTGTGTCAAATGTGGCAAAGACCATGAAACAGAAACATGTAACAAAACTAGACAAACTCCAGCCACGTGTGCACTTTGCAAAGGCGAACATCCCGCTAATTATAAAGGCTGTCAAGTTTATAAAGAAATTCAACAACGAAGATTTCCGCCACTCCGCGAAAAACGAATCAGTGAACAATTTCAAAACGATAACCACAACAATAATCCGGAATCTCCACGCCAAACAAACAACATACACCCAGGAACCTCATATTCAGATGCAGCAAAAAATTACGAAAAATCTACGAACCTAACAAACCAAGAATCTAATAACCTCCAAGATCTGATGATGACTATGATTAATGAAATGAGATCCTTTATGAAACAACAAGCCCAACAAATGTTCACACTGATGAACCTGCTCACAACAGTGGTAAATAAAATCAAATAATGGAGAACATAACTACAGTAGCAACCTGGAATGCAAATGGCTTGACAAACCACAGTCAAGAGCTAAGTACGTTTGCCAACAGTAATAAACTAGACCTAATTCTTATATCCGAAACACGCTTCACCGATAGAAGCTACTTTAAAATTCCTAGTTACACGATTTATGACACCAAACACCCTGACGGTACTGGCCATGGTGGCACCGCAATAATTATAAGAAATAATCTAAAACACTACGAACTTCCTAAGTACCAAACGGAAAAAATCCAAGCGACAACCGTAGTTATAAAGGACTGGAATGGACCAATAGTAGTGGCAGCACTATATAGCCCACCTAAACATACCATTTCTGAAAATGAGTACCAAGACTTTTTTCAAAGTTTAGGACGTAGATTTATAGTTGGTGGTGACTTTAACGCCAAACACACGAACTGGGGCTCAAGAGTTACAACAACAAAAGGAAGAACACTAAACAGAGTGCTACAGAGCAATCAAATAAACCATTTCTCCACAGGAGAACCAACGTACTGGCCTACTGATAGGCAAAAGATACCTGATCTTCTAGATTTCTTTGTAGTTAAAGGCATACCTAATCAATATATAAAAGTTAAATCAAGCTTGGACTTGACATCAGATCATTCGCCAATCATTGCAACCATCAGCTCTCATATGGAACACAACCAAAAAAAAAAAACCCTACATAACAGTAGAACAGATTGGGAAAAATTTAGAGACATAATCGAGAACAATATTTCCTTAAACATCTCTTTAAAAACAGACATAGAAATAGACGAAGCTACTGAGTTACTCACTAAAACAATACAAAAAGCTGCTTGGCAATCGACGCCAGTAATAAAACAAAAAACAAAAACATTTGAAAGGCAATCAATGGATATAAAAGAACTGATTGCAATCAAACGTAAGTCCCGGAAAATATGGCAAAACACTAGGCAACCCACCGACAGAAGTAAATTTAACGCTGCTACAAGAAATCTAAAAGAAGCACTACAAAACCTGAAAAACTCTCACTTTGCAGAATACCTAAAAAATCTTAACCCGACTGACACAAGTGACTACTCTTTATGGAAGGCAACAAGAAGATTAAAGCGACCACAAATCTCGATACCACCAATACGAAAGGCAGACGGCAGCTGGGCTAGAAGCCCATTAGAAAAGGCAAATACATTTGCTGAGCACCTTGCACAAGTGTTCCAACCATTTGAAACAAATAATCCTGGACACGACGCTGAAATCCTAACAAACCTTGAAGCTCCCAACCAACTTGCGCTACCAATAAGACATTTCTCTCCAAAAGAAATTCATACTGGGATAAAAAATCATATAAATCCGAAGAAAGCACCAGGTTATGACCTTATCACTGGACGCACACTTAAAGAATTACCTAAGAAAGGACTATTACTTATAACAGCAATCTTTAACGCCATTATACGTCACGGTCATTTTCCATCGCAATGGAAAATAGCCCAGATTATAGTTATTCCAAAGCCGGGAAAAGACCCGAGAGAAACCACATCGTACAGACCAATCAGCCTCCTGCCCATTGTTTCAAAATTATTTGAAAAAATGCTTCTAAAACGCATCAAGCTAATACTTGATCAAAAAAACACCATCCCAGGTCACCAATTCGGATTTAGAATGCAGCACTCCACAATAGAGCAGGTGCACCGTGTCGTTGAAACAATCAGAACAAGCTTAGAAGAAAAGTCATATTGCTCCGCTGCCTTTCTTGATGTAAGCCAAGCGTTTGACAAGGTTTGGCATCCAGGCCTACTCTTCAAAATCAAGAACACTCTACCACACCCACTGTACAATGTACTCAAATCATATTTAAATAACAGATTCTTTCAAGTTACGTTTCAAGATGAACAGACGACTCTTCACCCAATAAAATCTGGAGTACCACAAGGAAGCGTCTTGGGGCCAACCCTGTACACAATTTACACAGCCGATCTGCCGACACATGACTCAACTACAACTGCAACCTTCGCCGACGACACTGCAATACTTGCCACTAGTAAAGATCCAGTCTTAGCCTCAACAATATCGAGGAATGGTGTCAAAAATGGCGCATCAAAACAAATGAAAGTAAATGTGTGCAAGTTACATTTTCATTAAATAAAAACACCTGTCCAGCCGTTACCCTTAATAACACAGAACTAACGCAGGCTCAAGAAGTTAAATACCTTGGTATTCACCTAGATAGCAGACTAACTTGGAGAAAACATATTTGGACCAAACGCAAACAACTAAACATTAAAAGACAAAAACTATACTGGCTTATTGGGAGGAGATCTCAACTGTCACGCAATAATAAAATATTGCTTTACAAAGCTATTCTAAAACCAATATGGACATACGGGATACAACTATGGGGATCCGCAAGCAATTCAAACATTGAAATTCTGCAAAGATTCCAGTCGACCACTCTCCGCATGATCACCGATGCTCCATGGTACGTTACTAACACTACATTACACCATGATTTACAAATACCAACAGTGAAAGAAGAAATTCAAAAACACAGTAGCAACTACCAATCAAGGCTATGTCAGCATCCCAACCCCTTAGCAATCAACCTACTAGACAATAGTCACACAATATATAGATTAAAGAGGCGCCACGTCTTAGATCTGACAAACAGTGATTAAATAGCAACAGAAATATAAAAAAGAAAGCGCAGAAAAAGTCAAAACTTATGAGAGTGAAAATAACAGAAGCATCACCACTGGGTAGTGACTTCTACAAGCCAAGCAGTATTACCACATCTGATTATAGACGTTCACGTCTGATTGCAGATAAGATTCAAGGAAGAGAAAAAAAAAAAAAAAAAAAAAAAAAATTTATTGCAGTAAGACAATTTTCATTGAACTCCATTGTCACATTTTATGACGTTCAAGATATCTGCTGACCATCGGTCACCATAAAGCAATGTTTGGTGATCGGTTTTGCTTTTTTTTTGTCAGGTATATGACGAAAACGTGATGCCGGTGGCTTATGCAAGCCGACAATTTATTAAAGCTGAAGGGTATTATTGCACGACGGAACGGGAATGCCCAGCGTTAGTATGGGGGATAAAACATTACCGGGGCTATTTGTTCGGTCGGACTTTTAAGGTCATTGTCGATCATCAAACCATAAAGTGGTTAAAGAAATCAAAAGAACCAAACAATCGGTTAATGCGCTGGTCTCTTTTATTATCGGAACATGATTTTCAAATAGAATACAGACCAGGGAAGATTCACTCTAACGCTGATGCCCTTTCGCGAATTAGACCAGTCAGAATATTGTTTCGACCAAATTATGATCCAATAATTTGGGATAGAAACACATTCAAACGGGAACAGCACGCGGACAGTAACTTTTCATTATACGTAAAAAGGGGCGGGATCAGATTTCTATTTAGATGACGGCATGTTGTATAAATATACGGAAGACTCGCGTTACGAGGATAGACTAGTCGTACCAGAGAAATTACGTAAATTTATGTTGCAAGCATGTAATGACTCACCTTTATCCGGACATACTGGAATAGAAAAGACATACGAGCACGTTAACTGTAGATTCTTGCAGTCAAATTTATGTGTCGACGTAAAACAATATGTCAGCAAATGTATGTCGTGTGCGCAACGAAAAACTTCTCCACATTTAAGCCCAGCTCCCCTAATTAAATTCACCTCTGCTAGTCGACCATTTCAAAGAGTAGCAAAGGATGTAGTAGGCCCTCTTGTGACCACTAATTTTGGGAATAAATACATTCTGACAGTACATGATGCAGCCACTCGATACTTAGAAGCCCCTCCACTTAAAGATCAAACCGCAGCAACAATAGCAAAACAGTTTGTTGAAGGCATTGTCCTCAAACAAGGCACCCCCGACAGCTATTGGACAGGTTATTGTCCAGCCTGACCCCGTAGCTAGTTCCCGTAGTAGATCCGTGCCTTGGATTTGTCCGGCCGGGTTTGTAGAACTATAGATGTCAGTCCTTCGGTTATTTCCAGCCTGACACCGTAGTTATTTCCCGTAGTAGATCCGTGCCTGGGATTTGTCCGGCCGGGATTGTAGAACTATTGATGTCAGAGCTTCGGTTATTTCCAGCCTGACACCGTAGTTATTTCCCGTAGTAGATCCGTGCCTTGGTTTTGTCCGGCCGGGTTTGTAGAACTATTGATGTCAGAGCTTCGGTTATTTCCAGCCTGACACCGTAGTTATTTCCCGTAGTAGATCCGTGCCTTGGTTTGGTCCAGCCGGTGTTGTTACTTGTTGAAGTGAGGGGAATGGATAAGGTATATCACCACTAGGGTGAAATTTCGTAGAACTGTAAATTACAAGTCGTTTGGTCGTCCAGCGACATCTGTACCAAATAATCAGAAATAATGAAAGTAAACTAATGAACTCTGTGAGTGTATGTTAATCTCCACTATAGCTATCCGGACGATATAGATAGATATATATATATATATATATATATATATATATATATATATATATATATATATATATATCTTTATCACAATACTGTAATGTTGTGGGGTGGGGGTTGAGGTAATATTTACTGCACTATGTTCGCTATAGGGGCTCGAGGCGGCTGGTATGTGGGGATAAATGCTGACGGTAGTCACTACTGCTTCTACGTCTGGTGTCGACATTCTCGCTTGTAATGTAGTGAGTAAATACCTATTGGCCAGAGCATACCATAGACTCGCGCACCATACTCTGCGTCTATTGGGCTGGTCACCCGCTACATGCTTCAGGGTGAAGAAGTTCATCACCACCCCGGCAATATAGCTTAAGAACGATGCGACGGAATACAATCAATACGGGGAAAACATTCCCCAATCTGGAACAGACACCCCAGACCTCTTCTGCAGCATGGGCCGCCAATTTAGCGAACTCGCCCTTGCTGAATACATTGGGTAGGTGAAAGGACTGGGTGTCCACTTCCGCGTTTGTGACTCTTCGCGTCACCAAGTTCATTACAGCCTTCCGCTCAGTGGGGTACATTAGCGTATGCTGGAACGCGTCCATATGATGAAACATAACTGGTAAACGAGCATCACATTTCACTTGCGTACCATGCTCTTGGATAATATGGGTAATGGGGGTCATAAACTTTGACTGATTCCTTTATACAATTGGCAGTTCTTGGAAACATGCCTCTGCTCGGCGATATTCCACGATTATATATAGTACTTCACCCAGCTAACCGGTTGCGCAATATCTTCTCTCGTAGCCGACAGCGTTTCAAGATGGAGTCATAAATGAGATTGCTCATCTGGCGTTGCACAGCAATCTCTAGAAAAAGTAATCTCGTCAATACTTCAGCCATGAGAACCGTGTTCTGATTAACTAATGTCGAAACCTCCCCGAACGGCGCTCGTGTGAGATTGCATCCCACAATGTTCAATCAGCTGCTGGATGGTGACCATGCACGTATACACGTGTACTTTCCCATATTGCCTCTTTTGAAGTAGCTGGATTCGTTCATCCACTATCTCTGAGTGACTTCGTGGATCCGTGCATGACTACATCCAGCAGAGATACCCATGACAGTTTGGTATCCGGATTGGCACAGTCGTACGCAATAAGTTCTGTCTTAACCCTTAAGATTAAACATAAGCAAATTGCCTGGGTTATAGTGTGGACCATCTTGGGATCTATAACAGTACAATATGTATTATATAACTTATATTTTAAATACGAAAATCTCGAATCCAGGGCAAGTCGTATACTAGGCACCAACTTCGGGTTTGTATACTAGGTGTTTCAGGTTCAGATTGAGACTCTAGTACAGATCTGTTGCCTTCGTCTAACGGAAGGGTCGGGAAACGATTTCTACTTAAACTTTCTGACGTTACTAAGGAACTGTTGTGCATATCTATATCAAATGGCGGAGCCGTTGGTGTCGGTTGCACTCGCGTATGCTGTGAGGTAGGTAACGGAATAAATAGGCTGGCGCCAGCGAAAGTATCAGGTTCCCGTACGTTGTCCGCTATCGGAGTCACGGCCAAACGTTCCAACTCGTCCATCGACAATAAACAAAGTTTTAACCGGTTTACATGGACCTTTTGTTCCTTTCGCCCAAAAATTTCTTTTATTTTGGCAGTGACTCTTTCTATTTCGTAGATTCTATGACCATTTTTTCGCTAACTTTGCACTCGTACCTACTTTTATAACTGGCGTGTACAAATAGACCCGATCTCCTGGCTTTAAAGTCACCGGACCCGATTTCTTGTCAAAAATTTTATGAATCCGATCCGTTGCCAGCTCGAAATGTTCGCGCGATTTATGATGTTCAATTTTTAACCTTAGCATGCATTCGGTAGCATAATTCTGATCGGTGTCGTATCGTGTTTTCAAAGGTCTCACTATTTCATCAAATGGTAGCTCGATATCCCGACCATACATCAAGTGGAATGGACTATCTCCTAGTGCTGAGTGCGTCATTCCACAATAGGTGGACACAGCAAAGGGAAGCCATTCATCCCAATCCCTGTGGTCATCATTTTTGTAATGCGAAAGCATGTCTTTCAATGTACGGTGAGATCTCTCAAGGCTACCATTTGTCTGCGGTCTGTACGCCGTTGTATACAGTCTCTCGATATATAGAAGCTGACATATCTCTTTAAATAATTTTGACACAAAGTTCGTCCCCACATCCGTCAATAGCTGTCGGGGGTGCCTTGTTTGAGGACAATGCCTTCAACAAACTGTTTTGCTATTGTTGCTGCGGTTTGATCTTTAAGTGGAGGGGCTTCTAAGTATCGAGTGGCTGCATCATGTACTGTCAGAATGTATTTATTCCCAAAATTAGTGGTCACAAGAGGGCCTACTACATCCTTTGCTACTCTTTGAAATGGTCGACTAGCAGAGGTGAATTTAATTAGGGGAGCTGGGCTTAAATGTGGAGAAGTTTTTCGTTGCGCACACGACATACATTTGCTGACATATTGTTTTACGTCGACACATAAATTTGACTGCAAGAATCTACAGTTAACGTGCTCGTATGTCTTTTCTATTCCAGTATGTCCGGATAAAGGTGAGTCATTACATGCTTGCAACATAAATTTACGTAATTTCTCTGGTACGACTAGTCTATCCTCGTAACGCGAGTCTTCCGTATATTTATACAACATGCCGTCATCTAAATAGAAATCTGATCCCGCCCCTTTTTACGTATAATGAAAAGTTACTGTCCGCGTGCTGTTCCCGTTTGAATGTGTTTCTATCCCAAATTATTGGATCATAATTTGGTCGAAACAATATTCTGACTGGTCTAATTCGCGAAAGGGCATCAGCGTTAGAGTGAATCTTCCCTGGTCTGTATTCTATTTGAAAATCATGTTCCGATAATAAAAGAGACCAGCGCATTAACCGATTGTTTGGTTCTTTTGATTTCTTTAACCACTTTATGGTTTGAAGATCGACAATGACCTTAAAAGTCCGACCGAACAAATAGCCCCGGTAATGTTTTTTCCCCATACTAACGCTGGGCATTCCCGTTCCGTCGTGCAATAATACCCTTCAGCTTTAATAAATTGTCGGCTTGCATAAGCCACCGGCATCACGTTTTCGTCATATACCTGACAAAAAAAAAGCAAAACCGATCACCAAACATTGCTTTATGGTGACCGAAGGTCAGCAGATATCTTGAACGTCATAAAATGTGACAATGGAGTTCAATGAAAATTGTCTTACTGCAATAAATGGCACTGCAAATTTTTTATATATATATATATATAAATATATATATATATATATATATATATATATATATATATATATATATATATATATATATATACATATATATATATATATATATATATATATATATATATATATATATATATATATATATATATATACATATATATATATATACATATATATATATATATATATATATATATATATATATATATATATATATAAAATACAAATATCAACTATGTAAAAAACCAAATTATATATATTATAAGAAAGTTGTATCTGAATATGAATTTCGACACCAGACGTAGAAGCAGTAGTGACTACCGTCAGCATTTATCCCCACATACCAGCCGCCTCGAGCCCCTATAGCGAACATAGTGCAGTAAATATTACCTCAACCCCCACCCCACAACATTACAGTAGTGTGATATAGATATATATATACATATATATATATATATATATATATATATATATATATATATATATATATATATATATATATATATATATATATATGTATATATATATATATATATATATATATATATATATATATATATATATATATATATATATATATATATATATATATATATATCGTCCGGATAGCTATAGTGGAGATTAACATACACTCACAGAGTTCATTAGTTTACTTTCATTATTTCTGATTATTTGGTACAGATGTCGCTGGACGACCAAACGACTTGTAATTTACAGTTCTACGAAATTTCACCCTAGTGGTGATATACCTTATCCATTCCCCTCACTTCAACAAGTTACAACACCGGCTGGAAATAACCGAAGCTCTGACATCAATAGTTCTACAAACCCGGCCGGACAAAACCAAGGCACGGATCTACTACGGGAAATAACTACGGTGTCAGGCTGGAAATAACCGAAGGACTGACATCTATAGTTCTACAAACCCGGCCGGACAAATCCAAGGCACGGATCTACTACGGGAACTAGCTACGGGGTCAGGCTGGACAATAACCGAAGCTCTGACTTATATAACAGTTGTTTGCTTGCCCAATTGATTCTGTATCCGGACTCAGACTACCTTGCTCTTTAGCGTTGATTACTTTTATATGGTTTTCCCTACTCTTAACCTGCGCTTATCTACTACGGGAAATAACTACGGTGTCAGGCTGGAAATAACCGAAGCTCTGACATCAATAGTTCTACAATCCCGGCCGGACAAATCCCAGGCACGGATCTACTACGGGAAATAACTACGGTGTCAGGCTGGAAATAACCGAAGGACTGACATCTATAGTTCTACAAACCCGGCCGGACAAATCCAAGGCACGGATCTACTACGGGAACTAGCTACGGGGTCAGGCTGGACAATAACCGAAGCTCTGACTTATATAACAGTTGTTTGCTTACCCAATTGATTCTGTATACGGACTCAGACTGCCTTGCTCTTTAGCGTTGATTACTTTTATATGGTTTTCCCTACTCTTAACCTGCGCGTGGCTGTCCCAGCACAGCGCGCGCCGTTTGCGCTTTGGTGCGCGGACAGCTGTTATATATATATATATATATATATATATATATATATATATATATATATATATATATATATATCTATATATATATATATATATATATATATATATATATATATATATATATATATATATATATATATATATTTATATATATATATATATATATATATATATATATATATATATATATATATATAGGGCCAGATTAGGTCTTGCTAAGGCCCTAAGCTATTTGAAATGCTGATATATACAATTAGTATTGAAAAAACCAAAGCGCAAACGGCGCGCGCTGTGCTGGGACAGCCACGCGCAGGTAAAGAGTAGGGAAAACCATATAAAAGTAATCAATATATATATATATATATATATATATATATATATATATATATATATATATATATATATATATATATATATATATAAGAGCGCTTTTTCTTACATAGATATAAATATAAATTGGATATAAAATATTATATAAAGTGTTTTAGAAAAACAATACTAAAAGCTAATTAAACTTATTCTATTTTTAGTGGCCTGTTGACTTGACGCTACGACAGCCTACGCTCACGTCAATTGTTATAACGGCGCCTAAGGTTTGGGCGACGGCTGGGTGTCCTTCATACCTGCATTATAAAAATACAACATGTCATACCGATACCACATGATATTATACAAATGATGAGGTAGGTTACAGAATATGGAGACAGTGCCTTCGAGCCCTGTACATACTTGTCCACGACAAGCTTATCTACCAACAGGTCCAACCCTGGACCTCTGCCAGGTCCACCCTGATGGTAATCTTCCCTTATGGGCATCCTCTAACAGATCCAATCCGGAGCTACCAGGCACACCCTGTTAGATAGGCAACCACCAGCAGGTCCAACCCTGGTCCATAGCCAGATACACCCTGAAGGCAGGCTTCCATTACGGGCCTTCCCTAATGGGCATCTGCTAGTGGCTCCATTCCTGACGCTACCAGTCACACCCCACTAGGTAGGCAACCCCAAGTAGGTCCAACCCTGGACCTCTGCCAGTTCCACCCTACTTGGACGAATTTCCCTCAGGTCCAACCCTGGTCGAAGCCAGATCCACCCTGAGGAAGAAACACCTGCACCCACGGTGCAAGTACTGAAATACAGGTCTAATCTTGGAACAAGCCAAGCACGCCCTGATTAGAAGATATAACATTGAGGATAAAGAAATAGGAATATACCTGAATGACAGTGAGAATACTCACTCAACAATTAGCAATCCGCCATCAACATACAGCATTGGTTTGACCAACAGCATCGCTCGTCCCTTGGACCGCGTCACCCCTCGTATGCACTCACACATGCACAATTCACGCACTCGCAACCATAGTGCACAGTCTCACGCATCAACGGTGACTGTTCTACTTAAGAAAGATATAGTTCAACGTCTGTTTACAATGAAATTTTAAGAACACAGGACCGTAATAAATTAATGCCTTACAGTTATATTTATATATATATATATATATATATATATATATATATATATATATATATATATATATATATATATAGACATATATATATATATATATATATATATATATATATATATATATATATATATATATATATATATATATAATGAATATGTCCTGCGACTCACACGTAAATATGTTAATATGTATGCTATCCGTACATAGGGACTTTCCCTAAAAATTCGAGTTACGAGAGAAATAACAAGTCGAATTAGAGAGATATTCGAGTTATAGAAATTCGAGTTATAGAAATTCGATAAAAATACATTTAAAAACGAATGAAACTACAGTGGCCATGATAAAAATTCGACTTAAAGAATAATTCGAATTATAGAAGTTCGAGTTAAGGAAGTTTCACTGTATATATATATATATATATATATATATATATATATATATATATATATATATATATATATATTTATATATATATATATATATATATATATATATATATATATATTTATATATATATATATATATATATATATATATATATATATATATATATATATATATATCCAGAAAATGTATCCAGTTTAGTCTATAGCAATTCGATTGATATATGTTTCAATAGAGGTAGTAGTTGGAAACATGAGTTTGTAAATTCGTCATATACAATTTACCCAAATTGTACACCTATATATTTATATGATTATAATACTCTATATATGCATATCTTATGTAACAGAATACCAGAAATATTAAAAATGGTGCATTCGTTTAAAGAACGCAAAAATGATTTTAATGCAACTTATGAGTGGTCAAATTCAATGCAATGTAACACTACTCTGTATAATGTTTTACTTGATAGACTGACACCAGAAGAAATGATTTTTTTTGAGTTTTGAAAAAATAGCTTATAATTTATGATACAATGTATTATTCTCAAGGTACATGGAAATGCATATGCGACAAAATAATTGACATTGAACAATCAAAACAAATAACATTATGCAAAAAACAACATGTAGACTGTAAAGAATGTAAAACGTGCAATGTTATTATATTTGGTACAGATCCTGATATTACACCGATTGTAGAACACGTTAAACAAGCATTTAAACAATTAAATATTCAAGAAGATGGGTGCTTAATGTTTGTGTTGATTCTTAAAGATATATGTATTCTTAAAAATTATGAATATCAAATTTTAAAAGTATTTATTAATAATCAATATCATTTTGCTATCGAGATAAACAACAACACATATGACGTATACGATAATGTATCATACACCACACTATGTAATACACCAGAAGGTAGTAATTTGCATGTATATTATGACAATTTGGAATTTTTGCCAGCATATAATGAAATAAAAAAACATCCGTTATTAGCCAGTTGCGTTTCTAAATACATCTGAATGTTTAGTATTATTGCTTTTTGTAATTGTATTTGGAAATAAATTCAACGAATTTATTTTTGCATATAATTTGTTTATTTCTAAATAAACACTCGTGTTAAATTTATCATTTTCTTTTTTTAATCTTCCGATTTCTAATGCTATAGATCTATCTACTAGGGTAAGTTTAGTCTGAATTGTGTTTTTTTGCATTATCAGATACCTCTTTATGTACATCGCGCATATATTTCTCAAATGTATTCAGTTGTTTTGTGACATTAGCCACATTAACACTACTTTTTTTTGTATTTCATTGATCATGTCATCAGTAAGTATTGAATTATTAGCCATGCGTTCTGATAAATGTTTATATAACGCGATATTTTTTGCAGACAAATGACCTATTTGACTAATTAAACTGCTAATGGCCCGATAAACTATAAGAGTAACATTAGTATCGCTATATACATTAGCTGCATTTGATAGCTCTCCAAGCTTTGTTAACAATTCTTTAATTGTAGTATTATAATATTCAAAATCAACGTCTGAAGTAGATATATTTGTGGGTTCTTTGGTATACAAATGATACGTTGTACCCACCAAACACAAAATCGATATCCCATAGACTGTAAATAAACGCCCATTTGTTTAAAAAAAAATTTGTCATTGAAAATACATAGCAGTATAAAAATGTTGCGTGTATGGAGCATTGTTTTGTGTGCATATCTAGTAGCAGGCGCTTGTGTAAAACTTCCAACAAAGGATTATGTAATCGTTTAT
Organism: Nebria brevicollis; assembly: GCA_944738965.1. Lineage (NCBI taxonomy): Eukaryota > Metazoa > Arthropoda > Insecta > Coleoptera > Carabidae > Nebria > Nebria brevicollis. Next base: position 6,139,722 of record OX122902.1, on the reverse strand, counting down.
GAAAAAGATAAACCGTTATATGTAACACAAAAATCAATATCTCCTGAACTTGTCTCAATATATAGACAATTTTGTACAAATCAATGTGCTCGTTATATATATGGTAACCGTAAACTGATATGGTTGTCAAACACAATCCAAGATTATCTAATTTCAGAAGAATCAAAAACAGGTGCAGTACTAGATGCACTTTATGTAAACCGTGTATTTGACTTTTTAAATATTTATGTAGAATGTATATATACAATACAAGAAATTAAAATAATTATAAATTGTTATACGCATAATACCAAACTCTACCAGCAAAAAACTAACTTACAAGCTTGGATAATAAGTAAAAAAAGTACATTTATACGTAAGAATAGATCATACATAATTGAAAATATATATAAAATATAAATTATATACAATGGCATGCTTTTACGCACTTATATTAGTCACCATATCCCCAATTATTGCATTTCCCATAGTACTCGACCCTGGAGTGGAATATTCATTAACTTTAAAAATGCTTTCAAATGGATCAAAAAAAATTATGAATTATCAGATTTCTGTTGCAGAACATACAAACTCGGTTACGACCACTACAGTATTACCAGTAACAGTAATATCAGATATAGATGATGATTACGTTCGGACAAATAGAGAAGTAGATAATGATATTAATACTATTTTACCAGAATTAAAGACACATCGTTATTGTCACTCGGGTAAGTGTCACAGTACACGCAATAGTGCAACAACCGCATATACATTACTTACAGATCTTGAAAATTACTTAATTGAACAAGAGAGTAGAATAGGAGCAGTATTGGGTGGAATGCATATTGTACGAACATTTACATTTTTGAATATTGAAATTGAATGTATATATGAAATAGCTTTCGAAACTGTATCTATCTCATGTGCATATTTAACTTCTAATCCTATAGAATACGTCGATTGGGAAAATCCTAAATATCATTATTCTGACAATTTACCGTGGGCGACTAGTAAAAGAAGTAGTTTTGTAAAAGGTTAATCAATACATATTAAATGATTATATTACTATTATCTGATTATAATATAATTATAGAATATATTAAACAATAAATAAAACAGACACTACATGAATTAAATATACGTGCAGTATTACAATATTACAATCCTACACATATATTATTAACTAGTCCGCAGAATTCTAATTTTTTAGTTGACAAATATAACATAAAAGTATTAGATATACATTATAATAATTGTATGCAGTATAATATTATAAACAACAAAACATATTGGATTTCTAAAACATCTTTTAAAATATTTTGTATCATGCTAATAAAAACATATTATTATATCATGCTAATAAAAACATCTTTTTATATCATGCTAATAAAAACATCATTTTATATCATGCTAATAAAAACATCTTTTTAAATATTTTATATTAGTAAATGGTATAATATATTAATGCAATGTACATCGTAAAGAGCAGAATGAAGTTTTGTTTCATCGAATTGTACACCGCATTTAACGAGTGCTTTTTTTAAAGAAATAAAATAATGTATGTTTAAATATGCAGCACACATGGACTGTACACATATCCAATCATGCTTTATTTCCAATGCATATTTACGCAAACATATTTTCAATATACTTTTATAAAACGATGCGTTAAATGCAATAAATGTGACATGCGTTTTTGGTAGCCATTCAATGAATTCCGGTATGACATTTTCTTCCATATCAATATTTATTATTTTACTGTTTTCTTTATAAATAGGAATTATCTATATTATACAGCTTGTTGACTGCGGTTGCTCCGGGGGCAATATCAGTATATGGCAAACAATATTTATTGTATACATTACCATGATATAATGCGGCTATTTCTAATATCTGTGGATCTTGATGTATTAATCCACTTGTTTCAAAATTAATAAAAACAATCGTTTTATATTAATGTTATTTTTCATTTTTGAGATTATATAATTAATTGAATAATATAATTAAAAGAGAGGTTTGTCAATTTACACTTTTTGTACATTTTACTAAAAATAGGGCAAAAGTACTCTTTTATGGGCATTTTCACGGTTTTTCTAGCGAAAAACGGGGTACGTGCAGGTTATGTGCAGGAAATACTGGGTTAGAACCCCTAATTATACACTACTATTTTTGATTGCATTTTTTCTGTTAAGAGGCCAGTATTTCGTTCTCAATGCATTCAAAGTAGCTTGAGTCCCACTATGTAAATTCAATACGTGTTGCTCTCGTAGTATTAAGTCAGTAACGTGATGTTTTTTCGGTAGGACGATATGGTGTTTTCCAGAATAAGATAGCATTGAATTTTGTAAACGCCCGCCTAATCGGATAAGCCCGTTGTTATCGATAAATGGATTCAACGCGCGAAGGGTACTATTTGAACTAATGTAATTCAGTTTGTGTAGTTGTATGAGATCAGTTTGAAAGCAATCCCTTTGAGTTACCTTAATAATTTTATTAACGCGTTATTAAGTTCGCTTGTCGTTAAATGACCGATTACTTTAGCCTTTTCTGTATAAAGATCATTCTTATACCGTAATACATACGCTATAACTCGGTTTAATCTTCCTATTGTTGAATATTTATTTCACCGAGAAGTTGGTTTAATAGCGGTTGTCAACGTGTGAGTGGGTCTCAGTTCGCATAACGGTACTAAGTGCATGGTGCTATTTGGCCATTCGATTAGTTTTTCATTAGCCATTGTGGCCCTGCCCTCCACTGGTAATTTTCAACAAATTCTGCAGGTAGTTGACCGCGTGACAATACATCAGCCAAATTTAGTTCTGACAGCACGTGCCTCCAATGCATTGAACATGTAATATCTCTAATCTCTGATACCCTAATAGCAACAAAGGTCTTCAATAAATATGGGTGAGTGTTAATCCATTGCAGTGTTATTGATGAGTCCGACCATAAAAATTATTCATCAACTCTTTTGCAAATCCCATTCAAAACTGTTTTAATTAATCTAGAAAGTAATAACGCTGCGCATAATTCTAATTTTGGTAATGTAATCGTTTACAAAAGAGCTATTCGATTTTTTTAACATAATAAATTTATAAAGATTTTACCGTGGTTGTCCATAGTTCTTATATACACGCAAGCGCCATATGCCCTTTCACTCGCATCACAAAACCCGTGAATTTCGGTACAAATTTCATCCTTGATTATAGCCTTTCGACCAAATTTTATTTAATTAAGTCTTGAAAGCTGCTCTTTTATATTACTCCATGCCGTGTGAATGTTATGTGGTAATGACTCATCCCAACCAGCATTACATTGCCATAACCTTCGCATCAACATTTTTGCACAAACCATTACCGGACCTAATAAACCAATCGGATCATATAATTGCGCAATATTTGACAACACGCTTAATTTTGTGATTTTTGCTTTCGCACTGAATTCCCAATGCTATGATCTCTGAATCATTGTTAGTTGATAAGTTTACCTTCGAAACTTCTTTGGACAACAATAACTTCTGCGTTGTTAGAAACCCGTTTGCTAAGTGTTAACCCACCTGACCTTGTAATTCCTATTAATTCATCGCGTATTTTTTAGCATTCTCGACAGTATCCGTTCTTGTCATAACGTCGTCAATATAACAATCAGGTTTTAATACTTTGCTAGCATTCGGGTTCTGAATTTATTTGTCGTCTGCTAATTTATTTAAGACTCGAGTTGCTGATTGCGGTGCTGATGCGCTACCGAACAAAACAACCGGTATCACGAATGGTGTTAATTGGTCATTCTTCGTTTCGCGCCACAGTATAAGTTGGTACTGTGCGTCCTTTTCATCTAAACGAATTTGTTTATACATTTTTTCAATGTCAGCGAACAAAACGATTTGATGTGTTCGGAATCTAAGTATTATGTCAAAACTAGTGCCTTGTACGACTGCGCCAACCTTAAGACAATCATTTAAAGAAATGCCAGTGCTAGATTTTGCGGATGCGTTGTAAACTATTCTTATTTTGGTAGTTTAACTCGACTCCTTTACTTAGGGGTGAAGTGGCAAAAAACAATGTCCCTGTTGAAATTCATTTGAACTCAACTCCACCATATGTCTTAATGTGATAGCTTCGCGCATATTTTCAATATATTGGTTTTTAATGAGAAATTTTTAGCGAGTCTTCGTTCTAAAGATTAAAATTTTCGGTCTCGTAATCGAACGATATACCGTCCAGTGACTGAATCACGTTTAGTACTTTGTATAAAATGTTGTTCAACTTGAAATTCATCTTCTGATAAGGACGTTTTGGTTTCTAATTCTTCAATTTCCCAGAAATTGGTTAAACTTTTATGCAACGAATTCAATGTTAACAAATAAATACTTTTATTTATAGTTTTATCAGTATTCCCTATCTTACCGGATATAATCCAACTTCCAATTAGTTTTGTTTTCTGTAATCTAGCTCTATTACCTGGTATCTCAATTTGACCTACACACAAGAAGTCGTACAATAGTTCTACTCCTAACTATTCATCAATTTCCCTAGGCTCATAAAATTCCGGATCGGCAAGACGAATATTTCGAGGTAAATTTAAGAGATGTTTATCTATCATATGATTCGGTAAATAATTGCATATTTGTGATAAAACCAGAAACACATTTTCATAATAGTCGTTATAGTTGGAGCGTATCTCCGCGTCAATTGAATGTATTATGCGCGTCTCTAAATGATTCAAACCTTCAACCGGTAAATTTACATATTTTTTGTGGCAGTTTTATACGTTCTGCTAGCCTTTTTATAATGAAGAGGGATTGCGATCCACTATCTAATAACACGCGTGTTTGGAACATACTCCCGTGTTGACCCTTTCTCTTTATTAATGTGGTCGACAGCAGCACTTGCGTAGAGACCAACGCGCTATGTACTTTAATGCTTTCGGTTAAAACATCCGAGTCATGACTTTTTCGTCTTGCTGACTATCGTGATTTCTATCAACATGAAGATGTGTATTATGATTTGTACCGCATCTATTCCAACCTGACTATTTACATTCATTATTTCTGTGCCCAGTGTTGAAACAGTTAAAACATAAATTCGCGGATTTTATTTTATTGGTTCGATCTTTGACTTCCATATTTTTAAATACTTCGCAACCGAATAATTTATGAACTCCCTTACAGACAATGCATTTTGCTGCTACAAATTCTTGCTTCTTAGATTGATTTCGCAACTTGCTTTGTATATTTGCATTGTTCGTCTGATTGATATTTATCACCGCCACCTGCAATATTTGACACCGCTGTTCTAAGAATTTCATGAAATCTTCTATTTTGGGCACTTCAGTCCCGTTAACGATTTACCCATTCTTAATGCGTATTTCTATCTACCTTTGAAGTAAACGTATAAATTAACAACGTATCCTAAATCACAATGGGTTCCTTTAATAATTTAATGCATGTATGTGAGTTCGTATACTGTCTAATAGGTTTCGCAACTCATCTGCAGATTCTCTCGAAATACTGGGTAATTCCTTTAATATTTTTACGTGATTTTGAATAATGATTCGTTTATTGTTGAAACGATCATTAACTAACTTCCACGCGACGTCATAATTTTCCGCGGTCTATTCAAACGCGTTGATGACAGATATAGCTTTGTTTTTCAAACATGATCGCAAGTAATGTAATTTTTGAATACTGGATAGATCATCATTGTCATGGACCATTGACTTGAACGAATTATAAAAATCTAACCATCTCTCATATTTCCCATCAAATGCTACTAGTTCGATTTTAGGTAAATGAATATTGTTTAATTTGGTGCTGAAGTACTGGAACTAATGGGGTTTCCAGATTCCAACATATCTCGCGCGCGATTAACTGTTGAGTGATAAAGGCTTTTAAATTCCTAAAATTCATTTGATTGTTCGTTTGCGATTTCATCGATACTTGCTTGCATTATTTCAAATTCTTTTAAAACAGGTTAGAATTTTTCTAGGCGTACTGTAATTTCCGTTAATTTATTTCTATTTTGTTGATCATTTACAAAATGTATAAACTTAGTGCGCTTTGTTTTATCAATTGATGCAATTCATCAGGATTCGTCATCGTTTATATCAATTCATAATTTTAAGATAGATTCGACGGCTTAGATTAAAAACGCGACTGAATGACGATAGGGATGACTATAACGAAATAACGCATGTTGTCCAAACGGATGTGGTGATGTCGTGAAGTCGGTTGATGTGATGTTCGCGTGGTTGAATTGATGTTGTAGATGTGCTGATAATCCCAATGCAGTCCTCAGTGCGCGTACTGCTTTTGCTGGATGCTTTGAGCCGTGTAACGATTTAATTACACACACTGAACGCCCCTTTGTATTTATAAGTTTGTATTTTTCACATTAATCATATATTCATATTTAAATGCATAATTCACACACTGTGATGAACGATTTTCTATGTAATTAACGTGCACGAATGATATTGTGACGAACGAATGATGTTGTTTTTGTACTGTATTACTTTGTCGCACTTAACATTTTGAACACCTTTTGTTGAAGGAATGTTTTCTCGGATTACTTGAACTTTCTCCAAATTGATTTCTGTGTCATCCGGTTTAACGGACCATGTAAATTGCTGTGTTCTTTGGTACAATCTGACTCATATTATTACATGTGTCAGGGTTCGCGCGGAACAATATATTTTATCAAGTCGTTCCATGATGTTGGATTATGTTTATTGGATAAAATGTTGATTTTAGTATCAGTAACAAAAATATCATAAATGAATTTCTAAAAGATGCTTGTTCTTCGACGCAATCATAGCAACAACTCTTGATATTCTCTATTATTATTTCTTAAATATCTATTTCCTAAGTTAGAGGTGGAGCAAACTTTTCTTTAACAGTAAATTTTAGTTGTCCCATTGGTGAATTTGTCGTTTAAGGCGTTGACAGGGTGTAAGCGTTCTGTTGAGTGGGAGTTATGTACAAGAAACATGTGGCTCGCACAAAAAAAAATGATAGGTACAAGAAAAAAGATTCAAATAAATAACAAAGATAATGATATTAAACAGAGTTCAGTATATTTCAATGAACACATAGCGAAAGATGAATATCTGGATTACTAAGGGCTATGTTTTGGATCATTGTCTTGCATGAATATGACATTTCTCTTGTAATCCAGAATGTGTATCCTTTTTAATACACCAAGCTATCGAAAATGCCTCCCGAATCATCAGACTTTTATAAAAATGAGAATTTATGGACTTAAGATGAAAAAGAAATAAGAAAACGGCTAATATCTAATAAAAACTATTTGAAAATTGAGCAGCATGAAGTATGGTATAGCATTTCAATAATTTTTAAGTTATTTGGTAAATTTAATACCAGAAAGACTCCTAACTGTCATAAGAGCCAATAGATAATCAAAAATATATATAACTATTATTAGAGCCAATATATATCCAATAAAATTTAGTTATTTGTGTAAAATTACATAATAAAATAACAATTTATTACATGTACGAATACTTTTTGCGCGTTAATTTGGATAGTGATATTGGTTTTTAATTTTTATTTCCACATTAATATTATTTTTGATGAATAGTTTTCGTAAATTAAATCAACATATGACTCCATATAACCCCACATATTTTATTTAAGTCGCGGCCGACCAGCAAACAAATATATACTACGCTGCGAGGATTCCTACTTTATATATGTACACAATTTAACAAAAATCGGTATCTTACACATAATTCTGTTATCATTACCTGTGAATATTAAGAAGCTTATAAATTTTATTAATCTTTTGATCTATGAAAATAATATAAATAACTAAAGAGGACTAAAGTGGGCAGGATTATGCAGACGAAAATATAATACATCTCCAGTCGTGTACTAGATGCCGGAGTGAGCGGACGTTCTTTACGTGAGCTCTGTGCGTATACATTTTATTTGTAAACAAATAGAATTCGTGTCAAAACTTAGATTTTTTATTTTTTATTTTTGTTTATGTGTATGGTGTTGGTTTGGTCGTTTATCGACTGATTTCATTCTGTTTTTTTTTTCAAATCGATTGAATATTGTTACATTTTCTTATTTTCAGGTGGGTTTGTTATTTTCTTTCGTTTTTATTAATTGTCCGCGTAGGCGGACGGGATGTTTGACGGAGGGGACAACCCCTCCGTTGCATTAAACCCTGTTACAAAGCAGGATGCTAAATCTGTTTTCTTATAGGAAATTTTCTCAATTTTACGATTTAGGAGTAATATTCTACCTACAACCCAACCCCAAGCGTATACAGGGGTGTAAAGTGCTGCAAAACCGAAAAAATTTCCTTCTTAGCGGTCAAAACGTTCCACTCCTTTTTGATAGATTGCGTTTATTACAAATTTGAGTTTGGTAATGTTTATCAGATATAAAAAAACATGTTTCCAGGTATTTTTATAAGTTTTCTTCTTCACCCCTTTGCCGGGAGTATATAGTGGGTAAAAATGGATAATCGGCTATATGGAATGAAAAACTTTCTTTTGCCACGAAATGAAAGCCAATTGATTACTTATGATCTCCATAACCATTTACTTAGTGTTATACATTTATACTATATAATGTACAACACTATGTAAATATATAACACTATGTAAATGTATTACCCTTTGTAAATGGTTTTAGACATCATAAGTAATCTATTGGGTTTTAGCTCTTCGCAAAAGAAAGTTTTCATTCCATGTAGCCTATTATCCATTTTTGCCCCCTATATACTCCCGGCAAAGGGGTGAAGAAGAAAACTTATAAAAGTTCCTGGAAACATGTTTTTTTTATACATGACAAACATTCCCAAACTCAAATTTGTCATAAACGAGATCCATCAAAAAGTAGTGGAACGTTTTGGCCGCTAAGAAAGCAATATTTTCGATATTGCAGGACTTTACACCCTGAAACACGTTCGGGGAGGGGTTGTAGGTAGAATATTACCCCAAAATCGTAAAATTGAGAAAATATCCAAAACATAAACAGGTTTTGCATTCGAATTGGCTGGAAAACCTCGTCAAAGCAAAGTCGTGGAAAGTTTTGGTCGCATCGGCGTTAATGGGTTAAAGACTTAATTTCAAAGTTTTACTATTTATTTGTGATTTAATACTTACATGCCGAAAAAGGGATTTCTCAAAAGTAACAACCTAACAATGCCAATGCAAAATGATTAAAAACACAAACGTTAGATATATAAGTTAATAAAAAACGAATGACAGTTCATTTATTATGCAAAGCAAAATGGATTCCGATACACATACTAAGAAATAAATAATTTTTTTTTAATGTACAATATAAAATCCTGTAAAATTTAGGTTGATTAGATAAATAACAAGCAAATATTCTAAATATATATATAACATTTAAACCTTTCAAATTTTTACTATTTTATCGGATGTCACGACTTTTCGTAGTTACTGCGTCATTTAGAAAATTCAAAAGGTAACTGCCATAAACTTTCTCCATTGGTCCCTCTGACCAGGACACTGCTCGAAAATATGTTCGAGGGTTAGCTTGGTGTTATAAGTGGCCCAAAGCGGTGGTTGTTCAACCAGTAATAGATGCAAGTGTGTGAAACAAGTATGGCCTATTCTCAGAAGAAAGATGACCACTTGCTCTCACCTAGTTAGGCGGAGCGGTGTTATCCGCCGCTCCAATGACACCTTTACACGTCGAAATTTACTAGGAGATGTACTCCACTTCTCCTGCCATAACTTAAGACAATGCACAGCCACAGACCTCAACACATCATCGGCGCGCAAGGGATGACGGACAACGTAGTAACTGTTTGCTTCTCCAAGAGCAGATAGGTCGGTACAGTGATTACCGGGTTTCCCAGCATGTCTGGCTAACCACATAAATACGACATTTTTCTACAGCTCCGGTAATCTATCGATTTCTCCGCGGATGTCCAAAACGGTTGGTTTTGTGGAGAATCTGCTCCCGATGCCTAAGATAGAACTCAAGGAATCGGTGCAGATGAGCAGGTGACGTCGCTCATCAATAGCTTCACGGGAGTGTCGAAGAGAATACAGAATACCATAAAGCTCAGCAGTAAACACTGAGCATATGGGTGACAGTGTGAACGACTGGGCTACGCCGTCAGTCACGAAAGCGCAGCCTGTACCGGAGTATGTCTTGTATCCATCAGTATATATATATATATATATATATATATATATATATATATATATATATATTTATTTAAATTGCGGATCGATTACCATGGTCATTGCCGCTTGTATAGGTGAAAGTGGAATATAGTTTATGTAAGAGATAGCCGGATTTCATATAACAAGAGAAAATAAAAAGGGAAATAAATAAAAGATAAATAACTAACAAAAGTTATAAAAATGAATCTATTGAGAAAAAAAAACATCAGATTTAGCTTAAATAAAGCCTAAAGAAAAACGTTATACTTTCACATGTGTGAAAGACCATTGCACGGTTGGAATATGCAAACACCAGTCAAGAACTGAGGCCTTTTATAGAAACCACAAAAACCACAGCCCAGCTGATATATAGTGTGGGGCAAACAGATAAGAAATGATAATTGAAGTATTATCATTTATGAAGCAAAAAAAAGAGAACCCTTTCAGATTTGCGTAAACAAATCAGCTACCCGGAGAAATGTAAGCACTCTCACAATGCTTGTTGTATTATTGCTTAACGAAGAACGCATGGGACCCTCAACACCAGCATTGCGACGATGCAAATTGTAACTAGGACACTGCTCGAAAATATGTTCGAGAGTGAGATTAGTGTTACAAGTGGAGCAGAGCGGTGGTTGTAACAGATGCAAGTGTGTGAGAAAAGTATGGCCTATTCTCAGACGAGATATGACCACATGCTCACATCTCGTTAGGTAGAGTGGTGCTATCCACCACTCCACTGACACCTTTACACGTTGCAATTTACTAGGAGATGTATTCAACTCCTCCTGTCATAACTTAAGACAATGCAAAGCAACAGTTCTCAAATATAATCGGCGCGCTAGGAATGACGGACAACGTAGTTGCCGTTGGTTGCTCCAAGAGCAGCTCGGTCGGTACAGTGATTACCGTGTATCCCAGCATGTCCTGGTATCCACATAAGTACGACATCTCGCTCCAGCTCCCGTAATATATCGATTTCTCCGCGGATGAACAAACCTGTTGGATCTGTGGAGAATGTACTACCGATGCCTAACATAGAGCTCAGGATATCGGTGCAAATGAGCAGGTGACGTCACTCATCGATAGCTTGACGGGAGTACTGAAGAGAATAGAGAATACCATATAGCTCAGCAGTGAGCATATGGGATACGCCGTCAGGCACAAAAGCGCAGCCTGTTCCGGAGTCTGTCCTGGAGCCATCAGTATATGTGTGTTGAAAGTCTGTTTACTGTTGCAATTGATTGAAGAATTCAATCAAGTATATGGCGTTAGGAGTAGAATCTTTTGGCAAGTTGGTCAGCTCTAGGTTTATTGTTTAAGTAAGAGATGCCCATGGACGGATGTTGGTAAAAATTCTTGATAAAACAGTCCCTTGGTTGTCAATGATGCAATTTAACAACCTTGGAAGTTTCAGTGCAAGCGGATGGAGAGAAGTTGCACTTTCGGTTTATAGACGATTCAATAATGGATTGATGAAAAATGTGGGATGGTTTATATGCTTCGTGAGCGAAAGAACTTTGCAGACGTACCTCAAACCTAGTTTCATATACCTTATGTGAAGTGGCGGTACACCGGCTTCACAGTGAAAGCTTGGAATTGAGGTAGTCCACAACGCAATGGGGACTGCTCGAATGCCAGCATTGTGCACGCTTTCAAGCTTCTTTAAGTGAGAAGTTCAAGAAGTGTACACAATGACAGCACAGAAGTCTATTCTGGATAGAACCAGACTGACGTAAAAACGCAGCAGAGAGTCCCTAACGGCTCCCATTTGGTGGAGGCAATACACTTGATCGCATTCAGTGACATTCGGCACTGCGCAAAAACCGTGTTTATTTGTCTTAGCCATAAAAGACGACGGTCGAAAATTATGCCCAAAAAATTCACCTCATCCACTATCCGCACTGGTCTATCGTAAAGCGATACAACAGGAAAGTTGTGTGCTTTACGTAGTCGACAGAAGTCGATAGCACAGGTTTTCTCCAAAGAGAAACGAAAACACCGGTCGGATGCAGCCAAAGATACTCTCTCATAGATAGCAAGAGATTGGGATGAAGTGAAGATCGTGAGGTCATCTACATACAGACAATAATCAACAGTGTTCGGCAGGATGGACACAATGTCATTGATTGCAATCAAGAATAGTGTTACACTAATGGAAGAGCCTTGCAGAATTCTGTTTTGCAACGGTCGTAAAGAACAGAATGTTTGTCCAACTCGAACTTTAAAGGAACGATTCGACAAAAAGTTTTCTCCGAAATGAGGCAGATGGCCTCTGAGACCCAAGTTGTGCAATTTTCGTAAAATTCCGTAACTCCTGGTCATGTCAAAAGCTTTCTCTAGATTAAAAAACATTGCGACCAGATGGTTGTGCTTTGAGATGCTAGATTGGATAGCGTTCGGCAGATACACATGAAGGTCAGTAGTGGAGTAGTGCTGACGAGATCGACATTGATGTTGGTTGATGAGATTGTGGGATTCTAGAAACCAGTTGAGTCGATAATTGATCATGCGTTCATATAACTTTGACAGATGACATGTCAAAGATATTGTATGGTAGCTTGATGCTTCTTGTGTATCGGCACAGTTTTCGCTTCGTACCATATGTCAGGATAGACATTTTCAACCCAAAGCCGGTTGAGAAATTCCACTATTCTCAGTTTAAATAGGGTGGGTAAATGACGATACATTGCGTAAGCAATATCATCATACCCAACTGAAGTATTGGCTGTGTGACCCAGTGCAAATTAAAATTCTGCTAAAGTGAATATTGAATTATGAATCTCAGTATTATCACACTCAAAGTTTAGAAGAACCTCTTCGGCTGCTTTTAAGCGTAGAAAATGGAGCGAATATTTAGCCAAATTACTAACGGACTCTAACTGGTTTACTAGAATATCACAAATATCATCTCTGACAGTTTGTTTCTGACCATTGAACTAGAGCATTGAAATATGGGAACTTACCTTGTAACCGTTCATATACTTGATTTTTTTCCAAAACAGAGTTTGGTCGAAATCAGTACCAATAGAAGAAACAAATCCGCGCCAAGACTCAGTTTTAGACTTAAGAATTGTACGCCTGGATTCCGCACGGGCTTTTTTGAAAGCAATTTGGTTTGAAAGTGTCGGATTTCTCCGGTACACGTTTAGTGCGCGCTTTTTAGAACGTAAAGCAGAAGCGACGAGTTCATTCCACCAAGGAACAGATTTCTTTCTGAGACAACCAGAGAATTTCGGAATTGATAACGAAACGGATTGCAGAATAGAATCGTTTAGATGTTGCAGCTCGACATTTAAATCTGTTGACGGTTCGGGAAGTATAAGGTGTTTGGCGAAAGATTGCTAATCGGCCAGATCAAATAAGAATCTTCGTGCTGTTTGTTGTGCAACAGAAACAGTTCATGAACGTGGCTGAGCCAGTGTTGAGAAGCGTGACATCATTGTTGTCCAAAAGGCATTCGACAATTCGACTGCGAGCATCTGTGCTTACAGAAGCCCAGGGTATATTTTGGGAATTAAAGTCTCCGACAAGGATCTAAGGAGTTGGTAGCTGCCGTACTAAGTCCACGAGATCATTTAAGTTCCAGTTGCCATCTGGATGGCAGACGTTGCTAATTGTAATTTTCCTAGGTAAGAATACCTGGCATACAAGTGCTTGTAACCTTGTTGTAATGTTAAATTCTTTGTGAGGAATAGAAGAATCAAGTACAATTGCAACGCCACCATGGGCACGTGCCACAGGGTCAACATCTCTGCGGAAGATTTTATATCCCCGCATGTTGAAAACTTCGAGATATTTTAAATGACGCTCTTGGATGCATATTACTCTGGGGTTATGATCAGCCATTAATAGCTTTAACTCAGCTAGGTGTTTGACCATTCTATTACAGTTCCATTGAATGATAAATGGATTAGAAATAAAAATGAGTGGAAAGATATGAAAGAGAAAAAAAAAAAAATAATAAAAAAATAGGTTTTTTTTTTAAATTTAAAATTAGAAAAAGAATGCTGACTTTGCAGGAAAACTTGGAAAGTGTTAAATTTTCGAGTTCCTCGGTTAGCTCTTAGCCCATCCACGGCTGTCTTTTGGCTTTCGGGCATTCTTGATAGTCTCATTGTCAATTGACATGGCGCTTGACTCTGAGTCTGATAACGAAATATTTGTATCTTGTCCTGATAGAACAGGAGCAGGAGATGGCATGATACTAATTTATGGAGGTTGCGATGTACCTGGCAGAACAGGTATTGGTACAGTAGGTGGTGGCAGTTTTGCAGATGAGCATGTGGGTTTTGTTGCGGAAGACAATGCTGTGCTCATAATGGCGCCTCAGTTGATGGTGATAGCCTCTGTAATCAATTTTTTTATTTCAGGAATAAGAAGATCTGCGATATCGTTTGCAGATGGAATGGGTGTTGAAGGCCTAGTTGCAGCGACTTTTGCGAAGCGAAGATGGGATGTTTAAGTGCATAAAAGCTCTAGCTTCTGGGTAACTATAGTTATTCAAAGTCTTGTATTTTACAATAGCGTACTCCTCTTTGAATTTAGGACAGTTTCTCGACATAGCGAGATGGCTTTCTCCACAATTCACGCATTTCATCAGATCGGTGCATCGCTTCTCTTCATGCGGGGCTTTGCCGCAAATGCAGACTTTCTTTTCCTTACAGAATTTTGAAGAATGCACAAACTTTTGATAGTTGAAGCACCTCATTGGATTTGGAAAGTATGGTCTGACAGGCAAACTGTACATGGCCACACGAATTTTTTCTGGCAAATTATGTAGTGAGAACGACACTATTATGGACGCAGTGTCTTCCACTACACCATTACCCTTGCGGGTGATCCGCTTGACCTCAGAAACACCTTGGGGTTTTAATTCAGAAGAAATCTCATCGGTGGTGCAATTCAACAAATCACGGCAAGTATATACACCCTTTACAGTATTGAGGGTCGTATGTGAGCAAACGTCCACAGCAAAATCAGAGTATATGGTAATTTGTAGAAGCCGAGCAGCTTGTTTCGCAGATTTAGTTTCTACTAACAAACCTTCCTTGATTTATTTAGTGACTGTACATCACCAACGAGACCGTACATATGTGTAGATATTAACAATGGACCGACCTTGAAATGGTCTGTTCCAACTTTTTTTTTAATGACCAGGAACCGGGGACTGGAATCCACCGTCAACTGGCTCATTATATTCTCCTTATTCGCAGTATTATAAGACATGGAGGGGTTGTCCCCTCCGTCGAACACCCCGTCCGCCAACGCGGACAATTAAAAAGAAAAAAGAAATTTGAGGATCCCACCTGTTTTCCGAAAACGAAGAAAAAATCGGAATCTGACTAATTTCAGACGAATATCGACCGAGACGACACATGAAACTACAAAACAAACACAACCGAACGAGAAGAAACCACCGTTTCGACAAGAAACTCATTTGTTCACAAATAAATGTATTCATACAGAGACCACGTTAAAAACATCCGTTCACTCTGGCTTCAAGTACACGACTGGTATATATATATATATATATATATATATATATATATATATATATATATATATATATATATATATTTATATATATATATATATATATATATATATATATATATATATATATATATATATATGTATATATATGTAAAGAGAGTATACTATCTTCCATTTAAATTTGCCGCGTTCCGCATGCTCTGCGCGGCTTTTGATTGATTACCGTTCGATGGGGTGAAATAAGAATTAAAAGAACAAACTGCAACGTAACTGTGCACAAGTGCAAAATAATTAGATAAAATTTATAATAAGAAAAACATATGGTAATTAAGTAGGGTAAATAGAGAAGCGTTAATAGTGAACTTTAATTGTCGTTTCTTTGTTTACAGGTAAGATTGTAAGCAATGTAAATAATTGTAAATAGTGAATAAAACTTTCTTTGTTTACAGAGAAACATATTTTGGTTTACTTTCGATCCTGTACAATTAACATCCTTATAAAACGACAATTTTTGTTTATAATGGCGAGAAGATTACAGTTCACATTCCTATATATGGCATCGCTGAGGGACAAGAAGACAAGTATTGTTTCCATAACCTCTATTACAACAGAGGACAACAAGGAATATGTGTTGCCACAGGAAATGAGTGTTATAAGTGAACATGAGGAACTGGCGAAGATGGATGTTTATGAAAGAGTGAAAAAAAGTTTTACTCGATGAGGTCAGAACAGAACCGTGTGGATTACACTAACAGAGAAAATGAAGCAAACATACTTTGATGAAGAGGGTAATATAATGTTTAATGACTTGTATCTAGAACAAGTAATAAACACAGACGTAATAGAAACCACTCAGAAGAAAGAAAAACAGCATAATTTAAAACATATAGCAGAGAAGTTTATGATTGAAAATTTTACATCTAAACTTTCGAATGCAAAACAATGGCTGGGGACATTTGAGAAGGAGTGTGAAAGGTTTGAAATCAATGAAGATAATACAAAGATTGAGATTTTAAGGCTATTCCTGGACAAGTCATGTTCAGATTGGCACATATATATATATATATATATATATATGTATATATGTATATATGTATATATGTATATATGTATATATATATATATGTATATATATATATACACATATACACATATACACATATATACATATATACATATATACATATATACATATATACATATATATATATATATATATATATATATATATATATATATATATATATATATATATATATATATATATATATATATATATATATACATATATATATATATATATATATATATATATATATATATATTTATATATATATATATATATATATATATATATATATATATATATATATATATATATATATATATATATATATATAAATATATATATACCAGTCGTGTACTTGAAGTGAACGAATGTTTTTAACGTGGTCTCTGTATGAATACATTTTCTTGTAAACAAATGAGTTTCTTGTCGAAACGGTGGTTTCTTCTCGTTCGGTTGTGTTTGTTTTGTACTTTAATGTGTCGTCTCGGTCGATATTCGTCTGAAATTAGTCAGATTCCGTTATTCTTCGTAGTATTGGCTACGTTTTCGGAAAACAGGTGGGATATATATATATATATATATATATATATATATATATATATATATATATATATATATATATATATGTATATATATATATATATATATATATATATATATATATATATATATATATATATATATATATATATATATATATATATATATATATATATATATATATATATATATATATATATATATATATATATATATATGTATATATATATATTTATATATATATATATATATATATATATATATATAAATATATATATTTATTAATTAAGGTACTTACCCGTTGGGCAATTAGATGTTGACATACATTTAGTGCAGTTCGAATAGGATTTGGATCCATTTGTATAGCTTTGTCATAGTATGTGACGCCTCTTGGAACATAATGCTGATCAAAGTTCAAATGCTGCAAGCAAAATGTAACGTTATCAGGAAATCTCGTACTGCAGGATAATAATTATTTATGAGCTAATTTAAAATAAATAACTTACAAATTCCTAACAGAAACTATTAGATTGTAGATGCTCCAAAAGTTGATTAGAGTTGACAATATTTCATCAATCAAATCATCTTCGCTTCATTCAAATTATTCATGTACGCTCTAGTATTCTTTATATTTATCCACTAATTTCGAAGATGGTTCACACCATCCATCTAGCCCACACTAATCAATTAAGACTATCCTTTATTTAACATTTTTTCAATATGATCCATTTTCACATTTTAAACTAACCGCTTACATGTATGGTTATATCATACCCCAATCAGATTCCTCAGGGCAAGAACTCCGCGATATGTATATATATATATATATATATATATATATATATATATATATATATATATATATATATATATATATAGTTATATATTTTTATATATATATATAACTATATATATATATATATATATATATATATATATATATATATATATATATATATATATATATATAAATATATATATATATATATATATATATATATATATATATTTATAAATTAAAAATAATATATATTTATATTTATATATATATATATATAAGTTCAAATGCTGCAAGCAAAATGTAACGTTATCAGGAAATCTCGTACTGCAGGATAATAATTATTTATGAGCTAATTTAAAATAAATAACTTACAAATTCCTAACAGAAACTATTAGATTGTAGATGCTCCAAAAGTTGATTAGAGTTGACAATATTTCATCAATCAAATCATCTTCGCTTCATTCAAATTATTCATGTACGCTCTAGTATTCTTTATATTTATCCACTAATTTCGAAGATGGTTCACACCATCCATCTAGCCCACACTAATCAATTAAGACTATCCTTTATTTAACATTTTTTCAATATGATCCATTTTCACATTTTAAACTAACCGCTTACATAAAACCTTCAAAATCATTAATAAGTATAGCATTTTTAAGTTTACAAATTTTCTCTAAAGATTTTAAAAAGATTAAATATTTGAATTTTCTTAAACGGAGGTTAATATACAAAATTATTTTTAATATAAACAATATGTATCAGGGCTAGCTTAATGAAGCCGATACCTGCTATGACCATAAATTATATCTTATTAATTTATTAATTAACACCAAAATTTATAAATAATGTAAATGGATATCAGAAGAAGCAAGAAATAATGAAATTACCGCAAAAAGGAAATTGAGTATTATATCCAACAAATAAAATTCAAATCAAAATTAATTTAGAATCAAATATAAAATATAGTAATATTTATTTAATTATTGCGGTTGAACACATTATATTATTTTAAATGCCTTCAAACTCTCAGTAAATTTATCTTTTTTAATTAATATATATTATGTTATTATTGTGGTAATAGTTAGGTAGTTGTCATTAAACATTTGGGTGCCACATTGATGAGTAAACCTATTTGATTTAGTGACAACTCATTCGATAATGTTTATATTACCTCTACTTTGGCAGGTTAAATTATCGGACTATACCTTTATCCAAAAGTATCCGATGTTTCCTTTCCCATCCCGGCAAGAGTTAAATTATTTATTTAAAAACATGTTTCAAATTCAGTTGGCTTGAAAGATTTTTTTATTATAAAACAAATCAGGTTCCACCTCCTCGTGGTTCTTGCCGGACAACAATACACGTAAAGTAAAGCAAGTCAAATTTGAAAACGTGAATTGTTGACAAAGAGAAGCTGAAATTAAACCATCACAAAAATTTTCATTAAACTTTTTTTGCATGTTTGCGCTTTATAATATGTAAAATACATTAAATATTGTAATTTGTAACATATTTTTATAAATGTCTATTTATCATTTTTATAATTTTTTTTAATTGCGTATAAATTGTATTGACGTATTTCCCGACGGGGGTCTTAGTATTAAGATGCATGTTCCGTTATATTATATTTCTTTGTATACTATATTTTCCATTGTATCCGAGGTTAAAATGAAGGTAAAAATATTGAAACGTTAAGTTGAAATATCCATGCATATATACAAAAATTAATATATATTATGTTTAGTCTAAGGGTTTTGTCCTTAGTTATAGTTACACGTATAAAAGATGTATGGTCGTTTAATATTTCAAGATAAGGACCAATGTGCAGAAGAAGGGTAAACAGATGTGGTCAATTTTAAGATCTGGCGACGAACCTTTTTGGGCAGTCTCGTATATGATGCTGTAGTGGTAAAGCGTAGTTATAAACCTTCCGAGACCGTAGATATAATAAAGAGCCCGATTTAATATAAAACTTATATTGTTATATATTAATTAGATCCCAAAACCCAATACGTTACCATATATATAGGTAAATATTAAAAATTTAAAATTTTGTTTACGAAATTATCAAAAACTCTTTCTAACACATTGCTTCATTATTAGAATCAAGAGTTCGACTTTCTCAAGGCTGTATTTGCTACTACAATGTTTATAATAGTCATTCTACAATTAACAAAATATAACTAAAACTGGTCAGGTGTGGCCGTGCGTAGTATTGTTTTTTGTTGTAAATTTCATTAGTTACAGCTGCATCACACGAGGAGTGAGTTGTCAGTATGGCCGTGTCGCAGCGCGTAAGAATTTGAAACGTCAGGCATCCGATATCAATGATTATTTGTTTTGCTTAATCGGCGTTTGGGTGAAATCAGGAGGGGATAGGCTGACTATGATATGAAAAACAGGCAGAGATCTAGCAGGTCAAGCATCCCGAGATCACCTACGTTTCAATTGTTCTTAATTATCGTCATTTTGTATTAGTTATTAGTGTTCATTATTTTATTACTTGTTAACTTTATTATACTGTTTTGTGTTATATATATATATATATATATATATATATATATATATATATATATATATATATATATATATATATTATGAAGTTTTGAATATACGTACAGTCACAGCCATAAACTTTGTTGTAGCAAATACAATCTTGATAAAGCCGAACGCTTGTCTGAATCAATGAGATCCGTGGAGTGTACGAAAGTTGGACGCTTGGTTTTTGCACATTGCGTTTTAGAAATAATTTTGTTATATTCTTACGAACGAAATTTTAAATATATATATATATATATATATATATATATATATATATATATATAATAAATAAAAATGTCGGCTACGAGAGAAGATATTGCGCAACCGGTTAGCCTTGGCATTAGAATCACCGGATGTAGTCAGCGATCTGGTGAAAGAGGCAGTGGGACATGTTGGCCGGGTACTGGGTGAAGTACTATATATAGCGGGCCCCCGGGCCCTGCCCACTTTCTAAGGCAACCCCTGACATAAGACAGTATAGTGGTAAAGAAGTTCATCACCACCCCGGCAATATAGCTTAAGAACGAGGCGACGGAGTACAACAACATCAATATGGAGAAAACATTCCCCAATCTGGAAAGGACACCCCAGACCTCCTCTGCAGCATGGGCCGCCATCTTAGCAAACTCATCCTTGCTGAATACATTGGGTAGGTGAAAGGACTGGGTGTCCACTTCCGCGTTTGTGACTCGTCGCGTCACCACGTTCATTACAGCCTTCCGCTCAGTGGGGAACATTAGCGTATGCTGGAACGCTTCCATATGTTCCCGCGAGTATATTCCGTGATAGCTAATGGGTGATATCTTCATCATGGGAATAGCCTCATTCTCTTCGTTGGTGTCCAGTCTGATGGGTGCAGGGTGCGCTTGACGTACCTCGGGGAATATCTCCACCCATTTATTCTCCAGATGAAACATGACTGGTAAACGAGCATCACAGTCCACCTACGTACCGTGCTCTTGGATAATATGGGTAATGGGGGTCATAAACGTTGACTGATTCCGATATAGAATTGGTAGTTCTTGAAAACATGCCTCTGCTCGGCGATATTCCACGATTTTCGCTGGACAGCGAGCTATATATAGTACTTCACCCAGTACCTGGCCAACATGTCCCACTGCCTCTTTCACCAGATCGCTGACTACATCCGGCGATTCTAATGCCAAGGCTAACCGGTTGCGCAATATCTTCTCTCGTAGCCGACACCGTTTCAAGATGGAGTCATAAATGAGATCGCTCATCTGGCGTTGCACAGCAATCTCTAGAAACAGTAATTTCGTCAATACTTGAGCCATGAGAACCGTGTTCTGATTGACTAATGTCGATTTTTGGTAATAAAACCCTAACGACGTCTCCCCGATTACCAACATCCGGCTCTGCTCGGTGCGCAAGGCTGGTTGGTGGCACAAGACTTCCGGCTTTGTCAGTTGTAGAGCGAAAACTGTAACGTGGGTCTCTACAATGACGTATTGCGTGACCGGTTTCCCGCCGGTAGCGTTCAGAGTGAGAATGGTAGCTTTCCCTTCGAATAGGACGTCAATTCCCCGACTTTGGCAGCCATCCGACAGCTCAACTTCCCAGGTGACCTCGCCTGCCATGTCATCGAAGCAGTATTTATCGCTGAATGGGCAGATAGTTCCTGTTCGCAAGTTTAGTCTGTCCGCCTCAATATTTGCTTAAGCCGTGTAGTCATGTATTCGGATGGTGATAGCCGCACTGACGATGACGTCCTCATACGTAATTTCATTATCGGTATAACGCACAGCCTGGCATTTTCCACTGGTTTACAGGTGGCCAGCTGTAGTGGTAGAAATCTCAGTTGTCTCGTTTAGATTTAGCCCAGATACGATGCCTGCCCCGATTCCTGTTAAATCAAGCCGTTGGAAGCGGTGGGCTTCCAGACACGCCTCGATCTTCACTTAGTGAACATAGCGAGCCAAACCCCCCCGAACGGCGCTCGTGTGAGAGTGCATCCCACAATGTTCAATCAGCTGCTGAATGGTGACCATGCACATATACACGTGTACTTCCGCATATTGCCTCTCTTGAAGTAGCTGGATCCGTTTATCCACTGTCTCTGAGTGACTCCGTGGATCCGTGCATGACTCTACATCCAGCAGAGATATCCATGACAGTTCGGTATCCGGATCGGCACAGTCGTACGCAATAAGTTCTGTCTTAACCCTTAAGATTAAGCATAACCAAACTGTTTGGGTTATAGGGTGGACCATCTTGGAATCTATAACAGTACATTAGGTATTATATAACTTATATTTTAAATACGACAATCTCGAATCCAGGGCAAGTCGGATACTAGGCCCCGACTTCGGGTTTGTCTACTAGGTGTTTCAGGTTCGGCTTGAGACCCTAGTACAGTTCTGTTGCTTTCGTCTAACGGAGGGGTCGGGAGACTATTTCTACTTAATCGATATGACGTAACTAAGAAACTGTTGTGCATATCTATATCACATGGCGGAGCCATTGGTGTCGGTTGCACTCGAGTATGGTGTGAGGTAGGTAACGGAATAAATGGGCTGGCGCCAGCGAAAGTATCAGGTTCCCGTACGTTATCCGCTATCGGAGTCACGGCCAAACGTTCCAACTCGTCCATTGACAATAAACAAAGTTTTAACCGGTTTACATGGACCTTTTGTTCCTTTCGCCCAAAAATTTCTTTTATTTTGGCAGTGACACCTTCTATTTCGTAGATTCTATACGGTCCTGACCATTTTTTCGCTAACTTTGCACTCGTACCTACTTTTATAACTGGCGTGTATAAATAGACCCGATCTGATGGCTTTAATGTCAACGGACCCGATTTCTTGTTATAAATTTTATGAACCCGATCCGTTGCCCGCTCTAAATGTTCGCGCGATTTATGATGTGCAATTTTTAACCTTTGCATGCATTCGGTAGCATAATTCTGATCGGTGTTGTATCGTGTTTTCAAAGGTCTCAATATTTAATCAAATGGTAGCTCGATATCCCGACCATACATCAAGTAGAATGGACTATCTCCTAGTGCTGAGTGCGTCATTCCACAATATGCTGACACAGCAAAGGGGAGCCATTCATCCCAATCCCTGTGGTCATCATTTGTGTAATGCGAAAGATCTCTCAAGGCTACCATTTGTCTGCGGTCTGTACGCCGTTGTATACAGTCTCTCGATATTTAGAAGCTGACATATCTCTTTAAATAATTTTGACACAAAATTCGTCCACAGATCCGTCAATAGCTGACGGGGAGTGCCATGTTTAAGGACAATGCCTTTAACAAACTGTTTTGCTATTGTTTCTGCGGTTTGATCTTTAAGTGGAAAGGCTTCTAAGTATCGAGTGGCCGCATCTTGTACTGTCAGAATGTATTTTTCCCGAAATTAGTGGTCACAAAAGGGCCTACTACATCCATTGCGACTCTTTGAAATGGTCAACTAGCAGGGGTGAATTTAATTAGGGGAGCTGGGCGTAAATGTGGGGAAGTTTTTATTTGCGATCACGAGATACATTTGTTGACATATTGTTTTACGTCACCACGTAAATTTGGCCAAAAGAATCTAAAGTTAACGCGCTCGTATGTCTTTTCTATTCCCGTATGTCCGGATAAAGGTGAGTCATGACATGCTTGCAATACAAATTTACGTATTTTCTCTGGTACGACTAGTCTATCCTCCTAACGCGAGTCTTCCGTATATTTATACAACATGCCGTCGTCATCTAAATAGAAATCTGATCCCGCCCCTGACTCTGCACTTTTTACGGTTGATGATAAGTTACTGTCCGCGTGCTGTTCCCGTTTGAATGTGTCTCTATCCCAAATTATTGGATCATAAATTTGTCGAAACAATATTCTGACTGGTCTAATTCGCGAAAGGGCATCATCGTTAGAATGGATCTTCCCTGGTCTGTATTCTATTTGAAAATCATGTTCCGATAATAAAAGAGACCAGCGCATTAACCGATTGTTTGGTTCCTTTGTTTTTATTAACCACTTTAAGGGTTGATGATCGACAATGACCTTAAAAGTCCGACCGAACAAATAACACCGGTAATGTTTTATCCCCCATACTAACGCTAGCCATTACCGTTCCGTCGTGCAAAAATTCCCTTCCGCTTTATTAAGTTGTCGGCTTGCATAAGCCACCGGCATCTCGTTTCCATCATATTCCTGACATAAAACGACGCTAATAGCAAAACCGGACGCGTCCGTGCAAGGTATAAAAGGTCTTTCAAAGTCTGGATATTTTAGGAGAGGAGCTTGGATTAATGAATCCCGAAGTGTATCAAATGCAGCTTGAGCTTGCTTTGTCCATAAAAATCTGGCATTTTTCTTAGTTAGTTGAGTCAGTGGGATGGCCGTTTCGGCAAATCCTTATATGAATCGTCTATAAAATCCGACCAACCCCAAAAACGCACTAATTTCAGTGACGGAAGTAGGGACTGGATATTTCTTGACCGTTCCCAGTTTTTCCGGATACTCACTATTTGCCCTAGATATTTAGTTTCCGTTTTCATGAATTTACATTAACTCGGGTTAAGGGTGAGGTTCGCGACCCGTAATCCATCGAAGATCAGGGTTAGTTTCCCAATATGTTCCTGGACGTCGTCCGCACTGAAACATATTATGTCTTCGAGATAAACGAAACAATGCGTTGCTATTGCTTTCAGACATGGGCAAACTCATACCGTTCAAAGTAATCACATCTTTAAAGAAATCTAACATTACTTTATGCTTTCTTAAAAAGTCAACTCCGATCAGTACATCTGTTGAAAAACACAACTCATCTGGACATACAATAAAGTGATGTTTTAGATTCTGTAATCCGAACTGGCAGTTAACTCTCACCGAGCCGTCTCTACTTAATTGATTAGCAGAAACATCGACAATAACTTCGCTTGCGGGTGAGATTAACAATTTAAGACTCGCAACTACGGAGCGTTTCACCAGGGAAACTGCCGCTCCCGAATCGATCAAAAATGAAAATTGTTGATTACTTATTGTGAGGTATATATATATTTACTTTGATTCCTTTCTGAATCAGCAACCCTCGGAACTAATTTAACGGGATAATGTTTAGGAATGTCTAGGCCGGTGTCTTCGCCGAGACAGTTCTGGAGTTTAAAGGACAGTCCGCCGTTCCGGGTTTATGACCAACCTTCACACAGGCATAACAAAGAATTTGGGGAGGTTTTGGACACGCTTTCGTGAAATGACCCGTATCTCCGCAAATGTAACACCGACCCTTAATTTGAAGATAGCGTTGGTCTGTTCTGAGCGGAGGTTTCGTATTTCTCGTCGGACCCGGTTTACGTAATGCCACTTTATGCGGTGTTGACTGAAACGTCGTCGGTGCATTGACTGCGCGAATTGCTGACCTAGCATTATCCGCTTTAGTGGCTTTAAACATTCGCGATAATACTTCTTCGCAATGTTCCGCGTATGGAAGCGCTTCTTCCATTGTTTCAAATTTCTGAATCCTGCAGATCTCGTTAGCTAGACGTGTCTCTAGCCCTTTCGCGTTTTATTCTATTCCGCAGAGCGCTGTGGTCGTTCTTTTAAATTGAGTTGTTCGGATATATTTTCGCCGCTGCAATTTCTAACCGAAAAGCGTATTTTTGCAAACTCTCGTCCTTCTTCCGATATAATTTTTGAAATTCTCTCTCGGCCGCCGCTACGCCTAACTTCCGTCCGAATAATTTCGATAACCAGTGTTGCATCGTTACTACTGTAGAGGGCCGCCGCTCCGCAGGTAATGAATAGAAACATGTCTGCGCTTCTCCCCGTAATTTTAATTTAATCGCGTGAACAATTTGAGTGTCGGTCCAATCATAGCACTCCGCGACCGCGGCTACGTTATCCAAAAACGGTTCTAAGTCTGGTCCTCCCGAATAGGTCTCTACATTTTTTAACGCGTTCATAGTGACAGGGGTGGTAAATATCTGTGATGGACCAGCCGGACCATGATAATCTGGAGTGCTTGGTTTTAGGTTGGGGGCGGTGGGTACAAACGAGGGTAAATGGTATGAAAAGGGGAGCATTGTTGGATTCGTTGCAGAGGCGGTTTCTGTCGCCGTTACGTACGGGTTATAAGTCTGATTCCCGGAGACTCTTTCCGAAACCTGGTAAGGTGTATAAGCCATGGTAACTGTCGTCGTTGTCGTTGTTTCTAATGTCGTGGACGTTGTTACGGGTGGTGCCATTTGAGTTAAATTTCTACGAATTTTCCTATACAAGAGCCAAACCGTTCGATCGGTGGTTGTGATTTATAAAAATACTGATCACAGTTTATCACTGATCCTACCGACTGCGCCAATGTAACATACGCGACTTTAAGCAACTTGTTCCGTTGCGTCTTACGTCTCAAGTATAGTCGGGGTGGGGTAAGGGTTATTATACTTACCTAGATGATGTTGCTGGCTGCTATCTTCTAGATAATCTGGCACTCCGTGGTCTCGCGAATTAATTAAATAACACTTGGTACTAATTTAATATATTTAAATTAAAGAAATAAGTCTACAAATAATAAAAATAACATCAGAAAAAATGAACAAAGTTTAAGAATATAAGTTCAGTAAAAGATATAAACGACTGAAGGTCTCAACTGTCAAACCGGGAATGGCGGTATCCGTTACCCGACGTTCCCTGCTTGGCTCGGTTTTTAGGTAAGTTACGCATAGGTTAGCAATATCGCCACATTTGACTATTCATGATCATGCAAAAGAAAGTAATTCGAATCGGCGCCGATATCAGTGATTTGACACATTGGTAGTCGTTGACCCCGCAATATGATAGATCAGCGGAATAGTCAAATTTAACAATCCCGATTGTTATATATATATATATATATATATATATATATATATATATATATATATATATATATATATATATGGCTGTATGCTCTGGTACATTTTAAGCAAACCCTTATAACGGCACACATTGTGCGCTCACGCGAATATAGTTTGATATTTTTATGACTATCAAAGCAGAGTGTGCCCGCGAAATATCGTAGACAATCATCGCACCTAATGAGAGAGGGTGTCGTCGTCGTCGTCGCATGCAGTCCATCGCCAACAAAATTTTGATTACATCGGTTACAGTTGTGCACACAACTATGGCCCCAACGCAATGTGTAGCATATGTGACATTCTCGACAATAGTGATGGGCTGTGAATGCGCCCGTGGCGCTAGTTATTATCATTATAATGATTATCACTGTATAATATGTCTAGATATTTTGCATTTGCGTTAACGTCCGGTCCCTCATATAACACAGCGCCGCCTCTACGATCAACGACATAATCGTACTCGGTGATTTTATAATCAGACATTTTACTTTGAAATTGTGCTATTTTTTCGATGTTAGCGCCGACATCTGACAGTCGGACGTTACACCGCTCGTAAGGCGCAATGGCTTCTTATCGTTGAAAGGTGTCCTTGCCTTATTGTTCGCGTCATGCGCCAGTGCCACGACCAAGGCAAAGGGGAAAACATAGATTATCACAATTATTGATACATACGATTGACGATTTGCGACGACAGTATTCGCTACAGTTTAATAGACGTGTGCTTAAGCGTATTGTGCCCGCGGGAATAGAGGACGTTGCGAACCTAATCACCATTTCCCTATCGAGCAGAAATGTTTTATAACTCTGGATCACACGTGCAATTGCATTTGTAATTATGTCACTAGTAAAATTCGCAGATTTATTATAACTATTGCCGACGGGCTGTTCCGGCGATGCATTACTATGAATCTCTAGCTGGTAGTGATGGTGTTTACTGAAGTCGAAATCTATTTTAATTTTGTAAATAAATTAGCTTATATTTGACAAACCTTGGAGGTGGCGGCGGCGGCGTTCGCTACCATTGCATCGGTGGATGCTTTGGCTTTTACTGCGTTCACAGGGATTGGCATGATTGTCACAAGCTCACCGACGTTTGCACAATTGTTAGACTTGGTGATTGGGCCCGGTCCCCGAAACACCAGGGCTGCTTGTTGTGTGTCGTTTAACAGCTGTAATGTGTCGTCAAGTTTTCGAGTGAATCGCGCCGGCAGAAACACAGCAAATGTGTCCAGTACACACACCAATTTCACACCATACTAAGTGTTCCGTGAAGCTTTCAAAGATACGGCTGGTCGACGATGAGGTCGAGTATTTTTTTGGTCGGCATAAATACCGCCATGGGACCAATTTGGTTTAACTGATTCACTTTTGCGCGTTACGTACTGATGTGTGCTCTGGTAAAAAACAGAGGCTTATATACATCCTAGATATATTTATTTGTATATTTTCTTTGTTTTACAGGATACAACAAGTCGCTAATGATGAATCACCTTTTTTCCAAGGTTTGAATAAATGTCTTATGACGCATACACGGTGAATTATTCTCTAATGCCTCATACACACTGATAAAGTGTTTTTTTTTTACTTCATGATAAAACAGAGATTTATATACTCAGATTTGACTTTTTTGCACATTTGAACAAGATTTTTATGACTTAAATGCGACGTCTGATCAAAGTTTTACTTTAGTATTGAGTTGTCGTCCTTGTCGTCGTCGTGATTATGCTATCTCTGTATAGTGAGCTGGACGATGCTTATACAAAAATTGATAAATTTTATGCGAAATTATAGTGCGATGAGAAAATTTTATAACAGAGATCAGTATATAGTTAGTGGTTTAAGTGAGGTCATGCGTTATTTCGTTAGCATTAAATTATATGCGACAGAGCAAAAGGATGATAATGCAATCATCTTTAACACATACGAATGGTTTGCCTTACTCAAACGCTTGCGGGAATATGTGACTATGCAATAGATATTAGTAAAAATGACGTAGTCCGCATGACGTGGCGTATGCGTTCGATAACGTTGACTAATACAGTTTATTCTCACAACAATTATGCCCTCAATAACACAACTCATTGCTCTGTTTGAATCGTTGTGTTTTATGAAATTCTACAGAGAATGTCTGTACGAGGGGATCGCGGACGGACGAAATAAACATCTGCATGCACCTAACTTTCTTATACGCATATGGGTTAAACCACATCGTAGTTACCTTATTTTTCTAATTCATAATATTTGTTCTAACCTTTAGATCGCTTTTACAGTAAATATATTTCTTAGAAACAATATAAAACGTCAAACATCAAATAATTTATATCTATTTTGTTAAACAATTGATAGGCGCAGATGATACGATTTATGTAAAAATATATATAACAAGCAGAAATTTATTTTGAAACCAGTACTTTTTTTGGAAAAGCAATTCAAACAAAAGTTGTGCTAAATATAAATACCTTTAAATTTTGTTGATACAATTTTTCTGTAAACGTAACCATTTTTGAGTAATTTCAGAAACTGCATAAAATGACTAGGGTAAACAGGCACTTCCGCTTTGAATATTGTTTTCAAAAATAGGAGGTGCACACCTCTGGCATATGCAAATCTTAAGTTTAAAGTTTCATAATTTTAGCTTCAACTGTTTAGGCTGTAGAGAACATACACACACACACAGACACACACACACACACACACACACACGCGCGCGCGCAGACGGACGTCATTCCAAAAATAGTCGGAATCGATTCAGGTAAGGTCAAAACGTATATTTCCGTTTAAATCTCGAGTTCGAAATTTTTCATGATTACAATACTTACTTATACTACGTATAAGAAAGTAAAAAAGTAACAAACAGCATCGATATACATCATCTTATTATGGACGATATTTTACGTTATAATTGCCGCCTAACAATGCACACGAAATATTTGTAATTTAAATAATATAATGTTTGCAAACAATAACATATTGCATCACTACCATAATCGCCAAATTTCTCACACGTTTTCGGGCCGATGATTTTAAAATATAATCGCATACGAATTATTTGTAATCTTAAGGAGAAAACAACGCATGCTTACCATCATCATCCTTATCACCAAATTTTAAGACTCACTCGTTTGCGGGACTACGACTTTAAAATCATTCGTAGACAATCATTCGTATACATCATGTTCATCTACTTTAATGAATGGCGTATGCAATGCCACATCGAGTGGTTAGCAAGTAAGAAGTACGCGCACCGGCATGCGGAGATGCCGTTGGTCGTGGTGGCCGGGAGCTACCCATATTATATGATTGACAGGGATATCTTGGACCATTATGGTGAGTAAAAAACATGTTCTCATTCTTAATACATACAACTAATATTTGCTTTGTTTCACACACAGGATTCTCCAATAGGCTAGCCTATCTAGAGAAGGTTGCTAGATCATCCAAATAGTGAGCTTATAAAAAGAATCATATTTGTTTAGTTACATACGTATAAAATGTTTTACAGAATTTACATCGCCGTTCCGGGCCACCATCGTGGGCGCCGCCCAATTCATATATAGTGAGTTTTTCTCCCTATTTGTAAAAAATTTCAATGACTTATTTTTGTTTTTTATAGTACAGGATAAAAAATGTGGGTTTAATAAAAGTAATTATTTACAGATCTGTATATGTGTTTTTATCTACCTAAAATACTTGACGAATCCATTTATAAAATATCTTAATTACTTATTTTTATTTTTACATATTTCACAAGATATAAAATGTAATGTTTTGCTTTTAACTTATATAAATAATTTATACCAAATTGTAAATAAGTGTTGTTTATATACCATAAATCATATGTGTATTATGATGACGACGAGATAAAAAAAATTCTATAGTAAATTGTAAGTGATGTTTGTTTTTCCCCCCAAAAACCTGCTTGTATTTTGTTTCCTTAATAACATGGTTACGTTCAAAATATGATTCTACGTTAGTGGGGTGTCAACGTTGTAAATGGAAACGATTAAAAATCATAATCATCATTAGCAAATTGTCCTTTATTTCACAAATACATTTTTTTTATATTATATAACACACGGATATTCTTTCCTAATTAAGGATTTTATTTTCAAAAAAACGACAATATTTTATTAATAACCATTTATTATACAGTTACATTTTTTATTTCATATATATCCCCGTCATAGGGTTACCACTTTGACGTAACACTGGGTGTTTACATGACTTTACAGGTTAACATTGCAAATACATTATTTTTGTCCTTATATTACTTTATGCACAACATTTGTTAGCGGATTGTTGCCAATTAGACGATCGTGGATAGTTACACAGCTGGCCGATTTGCTTGGAGGAAATTGTATTTTTGACTCAAACTCAAGTCGTATGTCGACCGTCGCCGATTTCAACGATTCAGTCAATCACGAATATCGATGCCTTAGATTTGAAGTCCTGTAGTCAAAACAGCGGTTCGCAACGCTCTGTGCGATTTTTATGAGATGCCTGAAAGCTTGTGTATATGTCGTAAATATTTGCTGGCGTTAAAGTCTAAATTCAAATCACTATACGGATAACGGTCTGAATTTAAGTACAGTTTAACGTTACACAGGGTGCAGTGGTCAAAGTGACTAGCGTCTTTGGCGCGTTTATTTTTCCGATCAGTCTGAATGACGAGCAACATGTAACGTGACTTCTCTATCTGACTGCTCGCCTTAATGGCCCACGTGTGCCTTGTCGTTTCGGGCAGCATGGGAAACTCGTACGTTGACCAACTGCAGAAATTCATGTAGAGTGGTTTATTGCAATCGATCAGATCTTTTGAACGAATCATAATTAACTCTTGGCGCGCATTGTTCACAATCTTGGTGAAGTCTTCGCCGAAGCCGAGCAGCATCTTCAGCGGCAAACACATGCTTAATGTATCGTTTGATGTGGCGGTTGCATTTGCGACGCCTAACCATCCGACATGTTCAAGCGCGGTAAACTGGTGTGGCGTGAAGGACACGTATCCCTTGATGGCTGTGGTCAAACCGAGCGATTTGGGTCTGTCCACTTCGACGCCGTTCAGTTCGTAGCGAATCTCGTCAAAGTGATACGCGATCGCATTGTTTTTCATAATAACATTGTCTGTATTCCTCTCAATCTGACCCTAAATGTAGATAAAACTGGCACTTGGCAGTGTGTATACGTCTTGTTGTTGAACGGGGATATGGATGTCGTCGCTGTTGAGGATCTTTGTCGTCATGTACGGCTGATGTGTGTGCCATTCAATTTTTGTTATAGACTAATCCGATGGAGCATAAGCGCTGACCTCCATTATCTCGTCTACCACCACCGTCGTCTGATGATGATCACACATACAACCTAGCGTAATGACGAATTGACGGACACGTATACGGATACGTAGTTTTAAACGTTTCCACACACACCTGCAGCAGATACACGCCGGCTGCGACGACGACGACGATGATGGTGATGATGATGCCTTCAGAATCGTCTTTATATAGTGGATAGTTCGGCGTGCGTAATATATTTTTACTTCGTGATGTTAACTTTATAGTAGTTCCATGAACTTTGCGTTTTTTTTTTACGACAGATGTAACCACTGTTAATAGGCCACACCAGTAGCATTATCACTACCACCATAAACAATTACCATAATGCTTTTTTTTTGACGGGTGTGATGTGAATCATACAAATAAAGTTCAGAAGTCTGCAAATGAAGTTCAGAAGCCACCATACAGCATTGGACAAATACTACTGGAGTGCAGGTATCCACATAATAAATGTCTTAGTAAATGGATATGTGTATGTATAAGTCCATCCAATTTTAATGTTTTTGTAATAATTACAAGTTCCAAATCATAAGATGCAATTGATTTTCCAGTAGATGAGTGGTAGGAAATTTTAAACTTTGAAAATATGAGATTATCATACTTTAAAAGTACTACCAATGTTAAATATCAAAAATTACAAAATCTAAGAAATTTATTTTCATTCAATAAACTGTAAGAAGTTTATTACTATCAATTGGTTAAATAGAAAAATCTATGCCTAAGTGTCGAATCAGAAGTGAAACTATTCGAGCTAAAGAATATCATTAATAGTGCAATCGCACTGTTGTTTAATTTTTGTAAATATTATAATGATATAATAATTTTAACTACAAGTAATAGTAGCAGCAATGAAGTTATTTCTCATTTAGACTTGTTAACACAGAATGCTGTTGATTTTTATGCTTTTGGTCTAAGAGAACTTATGTTTTTTATCCAGACATATTCTGTCCAGTGCAATGGTAGTAGATATTAATTCTAATATACATAATTGTTTCAAATTGAAATATGTTTAAGTATAATCTTAAACTGAAAAAAAAGCTAAAGATGACATAAGATTGTCTTAAGGTAAAATAAATTGTAAACAAAAAAATGAATGTATTAACAAATAATAACTTTTTTAAAATATATACGTTGTCAAATAATAAAACAATTGTATTCTATCAAGAGTCTTTTTATTTTTAACAATCATTACATTGTATGTTTTTTTATCATTATTACACTCTAAACAATTTTTTATCATTGGGGCTGGTCCATCTATATGTTTTGTGCCAAGGTTGATTATAGTGTTTTGAACAACGTTGACATTCTTGAAATTTGGGGTCCAGTTGCCATTCGCTGGGTAGTTTGTTCCATACATATGCAATATTACTTGATTCATATTGTAATATGTATTATTTTTGTAACAGATTGATTTCTTCTTACAATAATGATATACAGTGCCTCACAAAATTATTCGTACAGTTCTGACTTACTAGTATAAACCAATATAAAATGTGTTTACGAAAGAAATTTAATTTGAAAAAAGTTCTAATAGTATGCCTTAATATATTGAAATAAACTTACAATGATTGGATACATATATAAATTTTCTAGTTAAAAAAATCACAAAAATACACCACAAAAATATTCGTACACATATAAATATTTACCAACTAAATTAATGTTATAATATTTTAGTACTTAGTAGGGTAACCATTTGCTTTACTTACAGCTTCTAGTCGCCTAGGCATTGATTCCACTAATTTAGATGTCACTGTAGCAGAAATATTTAACCATTCTTCGGTAAGACAGTTTCGAACTTGAGCTATGCTTGATATGGATCTAGTCCTTAGTCGCCTGTCCAGTTCTGACCATAAGTTCTCAATAGGATTAATATCAGGCGACTGTGGAGGTGTTTTGAGTTGCTTTGGCACATTATATGATAACCATTCCCTAACAATGTGTGCCGTATGTTTAGGGTCATTATCCTGTTGGAACAGATAATTCCCTCCCAACCCTAGTTTAACCGCAGATGATTGTAAGTTATCCTTCAGAATTGATAAATACTGATTTTTATTCATTATATTTTTCACAAAATGCAGGTTGCCTACTCCACCAGCAGACATACAGCCCCATACCATCACGTTCCCACCGCCGTGTTTCACCGTAGCACATAAATATTTTTGATTTAGTTCACAATTTGGTTTTCTCCACACTATAGGTTTGCCGTCTGGACCAAATAAGTTAAACTTACTTTCGTCGGAAAAAATAACTCTATTCCAAAATTCAGGGCCTTCATTTATGTACTGTTTAGCGAACAAAAGTCTCTTCATTCTGTTAACTTTAGAAATATACAGTTTCTTTCGTGCTATACGGCCATTGTACCCAGCCTTCCTCAATGTTCTGCGGATTGTTTCGGTAGAAATTGGTTTATTAATTATTTCTGATATCTCAGATGTCAAATCTTTGATGCATTTCTTAGGGTTAATTTTGATTTGACGCACAATATATTTCTCATTCTAAGGTTTTAACAGTTTTTTCCAGCCACGACCGCCTATATTTTTTAATTGACCCTCATTTTTGTATTTGTTTATGATACTCTGAACAGTAGTATGTGGTCTACCAATAATTGCAGCAACTTCTCTTAATGATTTGCCTTGGCATATTAGATTAAGACATATTTTTCTTTCGGCTAAAGTTGTTTCTTGTTTCTTGCGACCCATTTTTTATATTATACGTAAAAATGTTAAAGGCAACCAGTACCACATCAGAATGAGAAATATATTGTAACATTTTTGTTGTACCTACAAGTTAATACCCATTATGCGCAGCTGTACGAATAATTTTGTGTGTTCATTCTTGCTTTTTTTTTGTCTTTATCAAAGTTAAGCACGTTGTTCTTATAACTTTTTAAATTTGATTATTATTCGATTGTGATATAAATGGAAAATAAATAGAGTGATATTGTAAATTAGATATCTTTCCAATACAGTATTTATTTTGATTTATACTTGTAAGCTGAAAGTGTACGAATAATTTTGTGAGGCACTGTAAGAGAACTATAACGCAATTTTCCCAAGACTTGTTCTCTGGCGAATACCATATTGTATACTGATTGATTAATGTAACATACTTGTATTTTAATTTATATAATTTTCTTATCAGTTTAATAAATCAGAATTTCTCATGTCGGCTGGTTCAGTTTTAACTGAAATTTGAATACATTCCCAGTTCCAACCCGTAATTCACAGCTTCCTTTGTGACAAGTAAAAGTTCCATCTGAAAGTATGCTTGGCGGGCTGAAAGTCTAACAATAACAACCATTGCAGCCAGGGCATAGCTTTGGTAATGTTGTAAAGTCACCCATTTCTC